>JAHPZR010008937.1:0-10300 GCA_019787425.1 Platygyra sinensis | reverse complement strand
TGACCACTGATAAAAATATTGAAACCTACGTTTGTTAGTGTCTTCACGTGATTCCATGTTGAATTAAACTAGTTTGTATTTGGTTATATTAACGCTTCTTTTAAGCCTAGAGCTTATTCCTAAAGAGCACCTATTGAGCAGCCATCACTTTTTCCCCAAGGATGGCCTCTTACCCTTTTCAGATTGCCATGCCTCTCTTTCGATATTATTTATATAAAATATAAGTGACACATTAAAAAAGCCATCCCCTAATAACATATGGTTAAGTTGCTTTGGTCTGTCATTTATAAAATATTTTGTTAAGCGCTAGTACAAAAGAAATAATAAATTGGAATGCCTGGGAGTTAACGAATAAACTATCAATCTATCTCTGGAACGGATCTCAAATAGCCATGAGTAGTTACCAGTTAAGCCACCAGAATGTGATTCTTGAAAAACAGTTTGCTGTATCTTCTGGGCACGGTTCCTTGAGAAATACAAGATTAGATTGTGAGTACACATAAAAATAGAGTTCTATTTCGTGCGCCATAAATTACAGATGTAGTGAAAAGTGGGCCCAACCATGCCAGGGGCTTAAAATAACTATTGCTTCACTACAATTGTTTCTCTGGATTTTGTTTTCCTCGCAGTAGTTTGACGATTAAATCCTTTAAGTGAAGAGTATTCCACATTTTTGGTTCGAGACGGATTGAAAAATGTAAACATGCACATCTCACGAAAATTCGTCAGAAATGTTCATCGAAATTGGAGAGATCTTACGCCTTTTGATACGAATATTCACTGAAATGAATTCTAAGGTGGAGCAACTCTCATCAAAGATGATTTTCAAAAGTCCTCTTTGAGAATATTTTGGCAGTGCCATAAAGCAATAAATTTTGTTAAGTCGAAAGACAGTGCAGTACCCTTGTTTAGTCACGATGTCTCAACGTCATTTTTGTGCTTGTACACTACACTCGTAATTCTATAATATATAGATTTAGGCCAGCCTAAAAGCGTAGCTCCTTGGCCGAGTTGTTGCCCGATTGAGCTAACCCTGCAGGAAAAGGTAGAATGTTGATTTGAGTTTTGTAACTTTGAGGTGAGGATTTCTGTTTACTGTTTGACTAATCACCATCCATATAGTCAAACCAAAGCAGCAAAAAAACCATCTGTGTAGAAAAATGTTATAATTCGAATAAATTTTAATCCTGTGCTAGCGTCAAGAGGCTTCCGAACAATCCTGCCCTGTTTTCAACAAGGTAACCTTACATGAGCCCGCGATCCAATCGAAAACCAGCACTTGGTCAGCGGTCAACTTCAAAAAACACATGACCTCGACGAGCTGTACACTTGAGCCCGCGATGTAATCACGTGATACCGGTCAGCAGATACCTTGTTTTGACAGGTGTCAATTGATTATAACATAGACGTCCAATATCAAAGAAGTTCATGGCAAACCAAGGCTGCATGTCTCTGTCAACCTACTGTCAAATCTATTATTTGGAGTATGGCCGCCATGTTGCGCGACTCCGTCGTCGTCGTCGTCGTGCGTACGCGCCCACGAGCAATGCCACTGGCCATGATAACCATGAGAAAATCAACTCATGGGGTTCCTTTCTTTCCTATATGAGTATGGGGCTCCGCTATAAGGGATTTGATTTGATTTATTATTCCTACCCTCTTGCATTCTTGTTGATCGGGATCAGCTGGAAATGATGCCCAGCCAACACAGAAGTTATCTTCCTCGTCGCAGGGGACTTCTTTCCGGCCATTTTCCTAAACTGAAAAATAGTCTTCATGAGTAGTTGAAAGTGACAACCAAAAAGACATAAATAGAAACTTTTTGACAGGATAAATGACGCTATCCACTGATAAATAACTATCCCAGTTTTATAGCAGAAGATAATTAGCGTTCATCGCATGGTAATGATGTAAGAAGTGAACAAACAAAGGTTGTTCAATTTTGTGAACAATTGCCAAACGCAAACCAAAGTAAGAAAGAAGCTTTAAGCAAACCACGAACAACGTCGGGAACGAGAACTTCACCAAACAATAGCCGTGCACGTGCGTTTATAAATCTTTGTACATTTCTTTATCGTCCTCTGCAAAACAACAACGTGAAATGAACACATTCTGCGCCGTCTACGGAACGTGGAGGCGACGGCTAATTTTTCGGTTTTCTACTTAGAATTGAACGCCGTCGCTGCATATTTAGCCAGTACGTTTTTAGAGTCATTGGTGTACCGTCGTCCTCGGTGTCGTCGTCGTCGTCGTCGTCGTCGTCGTCGTCGTCGTTCGTCGTCGTCGTCGTCGTTGCTTAAGCTCCCCAGTATTAAGTCGGGTCTGCATTCCGCCAAAGCCTTTGGCGGTGACTCACAAGACTGCAGAAAATTATGCTCTTAACAGCCGTTATGTGTGATGACATCAGCCTAGCAAAAATCACCACCAAGCCTCCCCTTGATAATACAAACTGTAAATTTTTATCATGTGCCAATCCCCAAAGCAGTCAAGATCAAAAGAATACCCACGCGAAAACAACACGAGGCAACGAACGTTTGAGAAATGCCGTACAAACGAGGCTTGGTGGTGAATTTTGAGCATGTGACGTAATCGTGCCGGCATAAGACCTATTACTTAAAAATCCTAATAAGGGTCAGATATAAGTAGCAGCCTCGTAAGCAACGTGTACTTACTTTTACCTTGAGAAAGAAGTTTTCAGATATCACTGACAATGTCATTGATCCAGTTAATTAAAAAAAAAAGAAACAGGATGGGCTAAGATTTCTGAGCACAGAAGTGTCCCCGCTTTGTGGCTCGAAAAGCCGGGTTACCTGATTCACAACGTAACCGCCACTACTCGATCTGTTTTCAACTCACTCATTGTGCTAAACCCTATTATTAAACAGCCAGGAATTTTGCAAAACTCTCGAAAACCAACAACAATATTACAGCATTGAGCTTCAGAGCGGAAAAAAAAACGCCGTTCTGTGCAGCTTTCTGCGTACCCAGTAGCCCAACTTGCGGCTCAGGTTATAATGCAAGCTGTAATGGTTTGCAAGACGGTTTACAATGGTCTTGCAATGGTGGAAACGGAATTATCTTCTGGTGTATTAAGACTTTTACATGCGTTGTTGTTAACTTGTTATACTAAGTATACTTTTTTGTTAAACACTCTGAACTATTATTCGGAAAATTTAAAACCTTTGTGTATAAGTATTAACCGAGCATTTTAGTGACAATTTTTGGGGAACCGAGCATTTTCGTGGAGAAAATGGAACATTAAGGTGGAGCATTTTAGTGGGGAAACAAAAGCATAATGTACAAAAGCCTACTCAACAGTCAAGACGCATGCTTATTTTGTTTTTCCAATCTGAAGCTCTGAGCCGTTTCGAAGAGTGTCGTTTCCAGACCTCGCACTTGTTGTCCGCGTATTTAAAATTCAAAATGGCCGCCTCAACACGAGACACGATTTTTAAAATATAATATCTTTTAGCAGCTTATCGCGATTTTCTAGACTCTCTGTGTGTTTTCATCTTCCAAGAAAGCATCCACGCCAAGCTATTCAAGCTTCGCCCTGAACTTTATAACATCTCCAGATAACGAATAGTATGACATTTGCATAAAGCCGGTATTCATTCCCGGATTGATGAAACGACATAAACATACCAGACATACTTTTTGCTGTGACTATATGATCGACAGCCTAAACTACAAAAATGTTTTGACTGCCGCTCACTTAGTCTATTTAAAATCTTAACCGACTACCGGCCACTTAGGCATCGCGAGACAAATACGCTGTATCACTGGTAAGTATTACATGCAGACAACTAGTCTTACATAATATATAAAGCACAATAAAGATGTACATGTACCCTGATGTACTCGATGGGCACTAAATAATAACGATGTACTCGATAGGCACTAATAAAAGCACTTTTCAAGTCAAGATGTGTAACAGATACAAATGGGTAAGCAAAAAATCACTATGACTCACCCAATATTATTATCATTTGCCGCTGAATTAACAAAGAAATAGTTCACCAACTGTAACTTGTTAGGTTTCTCGGTAGAGCGGCTTCACAACACAAATGCAATTCCACCAGTTTGTCTTTCGAAGGAGGTCAAGGCTTGAATGAATTCATCACTGCAAAACGAAGAATTACACAACATCGCGAGACTGAGGGCCATTACCGAGCAGATCAGAGTGAACTGGTACATAAAGATGAGATTAATAAAGACACGCTGTTTCAATCGAAGACAATACCTTAGTGCTAACTGTGTGGCGAGGAAGCCGGGGAAGTAAGTTATCGAATAACTTTGAATGAACCTCTATTCGGAATAAAATTGTAGTATCATTGTGACTTGACACTTTCTCGTTCTGTACGTCTGCGAACGGAGATCGATCGAGCTCGGGCCATGGGCGCCATCGGTTCACAAACGATGATGTTATGCAAATGTACTTGCATTGTGTGACAGCCTGCGTGACCGAAGTATTTGTATTAAATTAAATTAATATAACAATCTTATTTACCTCTTGAAATACTATTGCGACCATTTTGCAACAACAGCTGTAAATTAACCAATACGAAAAAGTCCTTCTGTTGGGTATACAATTTGCGTTAAAATAACTTCATATGTTACGGACTCTCAAACTTAAGAAACCTTATCGTGTTGCTCAAAGAGACCGACACTGAGTGTGATCGATGGAATTGACTCTGAATGAGTAAGCTATTCTATTTTAGAGAATAGAAATCACGCCAGTAGGATATTGACAAAAGCATTATATTATGTGTGTGCTTGAGGGCTCACACAAAACAACGGAACGTCTGTAATTAAACCTACCTCGTGAGGTGAAGGATAATTCTACAAGGAAAGTTGTGCTTTTACTACTGAGAGTGGCTGCGCATTTGCCCTGAACCTTAAAATAATTATACAGTTAACGACTGGCTAATAAATATGGGTTTACGTTCTGAAATGTGTACAAAAAAATGTGTTGATTAGGTGCTAAACGTTTCCTGTCAGAATTCGCACCCTTGAAGAATTTACAAACGTGCCCTAAACTCGTGCTGGCCGTTTGCCCTGTAAAATAGCTTCAAACTATAACCTTTTAGCAAAACCTAATTAATCGATCTAAGTGAGTAACTTGGGGATGGGGTCATTAACAGAAGGATCCCAAATACTGAATAATTATTCAAGCAAATTGTTAAAGCAATATTGAAGGAGCATTAAAAATGAGACGCAAGCCGGCCTTTGTTTAGTTGGACCGAAATATAGCGAACGCGTTATGTGTTAACACCAGTCCATTGAACTCGCATATTGAGCCAATACAGTCCTGGATCAACAGTTATTACTTGACATTTTAATTACTGTCGCCGCTTCTTTGCGTAAGCGCAGGGGAGAGGGAGGGGGGGGGGGGGGGTGGAGGGGCGAACAACGTTTAGCAATCAAATTATCATTATGCTCACATCTACACCCGTTATCACCTGCCGAGTTTATGAGCGAATTAATTTGTGTATAAAAAGAGAAACCCTGTACGAAAGAGCGCACCAAAAAGCCGTCCTCCCAGTGATCATGAAACACAGATTTAACACTAAGTGATAACGCAACGATGGCTCGAACTAAGAGAGTCGTACCAATCGAGTGTTTTTCCTCTCCTTTTTGGCAGTTTCGCAGACTTTAGCAACATCATGGTTTTTTCTCGGCGTTTTTTGTGGATTTAATTTTAGAAACAAGTTTAGGGAAAACTCGGAAAAAGCTGTGAAAACACTCGCCTGGGCCTCGTGTTCCCATAACGACATTCCTTTTACTCAAGTTTCCTTTTGAGATTCCATACATATATAACTGGATAAAAACACAATTCATGACTGTTCCTGTTTCTTAAATGATGCGATGCTCATGTGAACATCGACTGACCAACAATTAGCGAACTTATTATATATTGACAATGGAATATACTCCATCAACTATTAAAATATTCTTTGGAAATCGAGGTGAATAGTGGCAGAATATTCACCGAGCCGCGAAGCGGCGAGGTAAATATTCTGCCACTATTCACCGAGATTGAGAAAAATAATTGTTTTAGTATACACAGGAAGTGATCTCAACAACATTTTCAGAAGGAAACCATTAAGAATCGATTTAATTGACCTCTCAATTCATGCGTGGAAAATGTCCAAGCGGTACAAAGTATGCGCGAATTCGCGAAACTGTTTACAGAATCTTTGAACATGGAAAATCTATAGTTAATCTTCGAAAAAACCTCTTGACAGTCTAGAATAATGGTCCTTAAACCAACTAACTACTACTTACTACTAACTATGCTTAAACACCGTTCAAATCAGTGTGATTCAAAAGTATGCTTTATTTTTGTTTGGCTTACGCATTATTCACTCGGTAGGGGGTGAATAATGCTCATTAGCCAGAGATAGCGAACCAATCAGATTGCTTAAAACACCAAGATCACTGAGTGTGTATATACTATAACACAATAGGCGGGTACAATGGGTGAATTGAACTGAGAACTTATTATCGAGATCAAAAGGTTAGTAATGAGCATTTCCAGTGTCTCACTAAAGAAATGCTTTAGGTTATTGCTTTTGGATAAAGCGCATTAATTTTTCAAGGTCTTTTTTATCGGTTCCAATCGGTATTATAGGTATTATCTATTGACCAATCATATAACAGATTTGTGTGTTGTGATTCGTTATGATACCTACGGAATTAATTCGGCGGGGGCCGTGCTGACCCTTATTGAAATCTATCAAAATGGCTCGTTGTGTTCCTGAAGGTGAAATAATTACTGAGATTTCAACTCCTTGCAGACGTTTAACATTCATAAACAACAGCAATGTACAACTGTCACAGTGCATTTCAGTGTTCTATTTTTAGGCGGCGTGCTCACTCACTCATGACGCCAGATAAATTTCAAACGCAGTTTTATTTCTACGGTTAGGCCTACCGTCCACACTACTTCATCTCGAAGACGGAGCTTTACGAAAATGCTCTTCAAATCGGAGATACGCCCCTCGAGAAAAACTCTAAATCGATCAGTTTGTTTCTTTCTTTTGTTTAGTAATACATTAAGCTCTCATGGTAAGGAACGTTTTTCTATTTCAGAATGAAGTAATGGTCATGAGCACGACTGTATATCAAAGAGGCAGGATGCTTTTTGTTGAAACTAGAGTATACAAAGAAGGCCTACTCGACATAGAATATTATCCACCCCCACCCCACCCACCACGAGTGCTATTTTGTCGCTTTATTCTAGATCATTTCCCCTTCAGTTTCGTGCGTTTTGACCTGCAACATCAAGGTTCCAAAACAAATTCACGTCCAGTTCGTTGCTCAAAAATGTACATATACTTTGACCAGTAATGCGCACTGAACACTGATTTGTACATGTGCCTTGTGTTTTCTAGATAGACTCCCAAAGGCCTCATCCACAATGAACAGGCCAAAACAATGGCTGCACCTGTTTCATGCAAACGTGCTGTGATTGTCAATAAGTCGTCTGCATTTATTACTTGCAGGTCGTAAGTACCATTAACGGGTTGTTTGGACTTTCTCACTTATCCATAACTTTTTATATAAAAATAACTAGAATTTTAAAGGGCTACGCCACTGTATTTGACCATTGACAAAATTACCTTTAAATTGAAGGAAACCTAGCCTGCGAAAACAGCCGTCCTTCTTCGCTCCAGGCCCGAGTGGGCGTTTCGAAACGCCACTCGGGCCGGAGCGAAGAAGGACGGCTGTTTTCGCAGGCTAAAGGAAACCTGAAAATAATACTTTAGAAAGATAGGAAAACACTAAAGAGATAATAAACCATAAAGAAGCAAGGATAGTTAAGGATGGACAAGATTACGGATTACTAACAACAAAATTGAAAGAAAAAAATTAGCCTAAAAATGTTTCAAATCGTTTAACCGTGACGCAGCTCCTTTAAGTAATATACATAGAAATGACGCATAAAGAAGTTCATTTCTTTTATCACCTGTAAGAACGCAAAAGAGACAAATCAATTCAGTACAACATTTGGCTCAGTGATTTTTTTATTGCACTATAGGAAAGAAAGTCTTGAGCTATTGATTAAATAAGCCTCACCGCTGTATATAGTGCTTACCAATGTACCTTATAAGTTCCATATTGTGTTCCCCGGTGTTCGAACTAAGGGCGCGTTCGCTTGCGGATCAATCCGGAATAAGAATAATTGGAATAATGCGAGAAAGCGTTTGTTTGGGAGCTATTCCCATTCCGAATACCTAGATTTACCATTACGGCTATTCTGCCTCCCAGATAGCAGAATAGCCGGACATATATATAATCTTATTAGACGTTTTGTTGTGTAGTATCAGCCTGAGTATTTTTTACGAGTGTGGTGCCCGTACAAACGAGTAAAAAATTTCAGCGACGACTACTACCACCCCCCCAAAACGGTCTAACCCCCAACAGAGATTTATTATCCAACACCCCAAACGTTATGTTTGTGCGAGCGGAATTTTCGTGGTTGGTCGTTTACTTAAATTTGACAGGGAATTGCGTGATAGAAGGATGCGGACGCCTGGATCACGGTAATTGCCGCGGGAAATCCCAGCTAAATTTATTGATCCTAACGCAGGAAACCTGTTAAACCGGTTCCGTTCTGGAGTACAAATACGCAGTGATATTTCGTACTCGTCTTCAATGCGTTAGTTGTACTCTGTGAAGTGCAGTTGGATAATAAATTCCGGAATATAGTCTTATTCCGGAATATCCCTAACGAACGCGCCCTAAGCATTTTCTAGGTTTAATTGGTACTAAGAACTAAAGTGTAAGAATATAAAACAAAGTAACTGTAATATCGAAATGGATGGCGTTAAATACTTTACAAACTCTTGTAGTAGTTTAGCTGTGCAAAGTAAGTACTGTTCTCCAACGATTCTAACCAAAACTATACAACATTTCACTATTCTCCCTAGATTGCGCACTCGGTTTTTTTTCATCATACTAACTAAATAACACATGAAACTCGATATGAGATAGCTATTCAAAAGGATACATAACTTCACCATCTTGTACAATCAACTTACATGCAAGTGAAAACTGGGACAAAAAAAAAAAAACCAGCCTACAGAGACCGGTACTTACCTCCGGTACCATTGTCAATCATTAAGCGACTCTGGAATTGCTGGATACATTCCCCACCCCCTCCCTTCTCCATTCTTTGGAGGAAAGCTGGCCCCACATTACAGATAACCCTCTCCCCTACCCAGGCGACTCTCAGTGTCTGCAGGAAGCACCGAGGGGCACCATACGAGTTAGTTCTCTTCACCCAACGAGAGGAGAATTCGTTTGATAACTATTTGGAGCATGACCGTTTCCCCCCCCCCCCCCCCCGCTTTTCGCTGTAATATGAAGATAGTTAGCGACCTTTAAAAACCGGTTGACATTTCAGGATTAAAGGGCACAGAAGCCCTTTTCACGGTTACTCTGCTCATTTGCATTACAAATGAAATCTAGCATGTATGCGAGGCAATTTCGGGCTATTTTGTAGTTTTAGCCCGAAATTGCCTCGACATCCACGTTGGATTACATTTGTAATGCAAAGTAAAAAACTAACGTGAAATAGTTGGCCTATTGGATAAGATCACTGTTGCTTTATATACTTGCTGAAAGTACTCTTCTAAAAATAAATAATATGTAATTAATAGTATGCAATACTAAAGATAGAACCGAATTGTGTGTAAGGAATATATGAAATAATTCATATTTGAACTGTGTCTGTAGATAAAAGTGAAAGAAGTATGATCAAAGAAATTGAAAGTGAAGAATGATCACCGCAGTAAATTTCCAATTTAAACAATTGAAAGAAGAATCAGGGCTTCAACGGGATTCGAGCCGGTGACCTCCGCGAATACCGGTAAAATTGTCCTCACCCCCAATGGTAGCTTCATAGCTCAGTGGTAGAGTATCGCACCGGTATTCGCGCAGGTCACGGGTTCGAATCCCGTTGAAGCCCTGATTTTTTTCAGGCTCCTCCCTTCAATTGCTTAAATTGGAAAATTTACTGGACGATCATTCTTCTTTCACTTTCAAGCCGCATGTATTGTTTGATTTCTAGGCTAGCCTATTATTGCAGTATTTCATCGGTGATTAGTTCCAGTTAAAACCTATTTCTAAAACAATCCTAATATAATAACGCAAAAACAACTAAGCTAATCCAGCGTCTTGAGCCATGCTGTAGAATATCCCTCGCAGAGCCAACAGGTTTTCAGGACTGTCAAACTCCACCACGAAACCCTTGTCCAAAACCATGATCCTAAAATACAAAGTCAACATTATA
>JAHPZR010008936.1:62500-63850 GCA_019787425.1 Platygyra sinensis | reverse complement strand
GGAAGCTGAGGCTCCATTAATTAGGGAGAAGGTTTGAGTATCCCTTATCCATTTAATCATTGTCAACACAAAGTGATTAAGTACAACATATTTACTTGATCATGCATGGTCAATGAGTGTTTTGATTTTATTAATAGTACTGTCTTCTTGTTGATGTACTTACCGGGTAAATGTATTTCCGCATTTCCCTGCAAGGGTAAATGGTCTGAAAGTGTCTGTGAAATTCAATTACCGCTGATTAAAAATCTTGCTGTTTCATGATTATCACTACAAACTTATAGCCAAATAGTTTTGAAAATGCAGTTACCTGGGAATGTTCTTTTTCTCTGTTCTTGGCTCTTTGTCTATAAAGTGCGAGCAAAGTATTTATTTTTCAGCCTGTGCCCTGGCTGGCCCTAGAAAGTCAGGAAAGTGACAGAGTTATAATTAGTCATCTCAATCAGTTTGCTGTTTTCCCTGGTTGCCTTAAGCTACGGGTAACTCATGACCAATTTTAAACTCTTCTAGTTTGAGTTTCAAGTTTCATTATTCAACTTAAACAGCAGCAAAAAATATTTAACCTGTCTACACTTTTAATTAAAATTATTAATTAAATAATAACATGCTAAATTTCTGGACATTGAAAAGCTTTAAAATTCTGTGCTATTAAATTCACTTTTAAGATGATGAAAGAAGCCATATCTTACACCTAATACAATAAAAACTTTATTAGCTGCAGTCCCCAGGGGGACTTTTCAGTACACCTCACATATGAAGTATTATCTATACAGTATAAGGGACATGCAGAACTCTGCTTGGGCAGATTCCTAACTGCACATATTTTCATTTACATGATTGTACAGCAGAGAATTAAACAACTCTTGCTACACCTGTAGCTTGTTTTGCTTGAAGCCTGTCATTGGCCATCTGCAGATGCGGTGGTGCAGATCTGCATACATGTAAGTCGCCTACTTCGGCATCCTTGGGACATTTTTCCGCATAAAACTAGAAAATTGCTGCATATAAGCAAGAAAGCAACTGCTTACCATCCTCAGAAGCAAAAATAGTGAAGAGATTGATCACTTTAAAGAAGTTTTTCACCCAAAACATCGAGTAACATAGCTTAATGCTAGCGCACTCTGATTGGCTAATTTTTCATGAAAAAGAAATGGATGGTTTATAGACGAGATGGTTCAGGCTGACTTCATTCTCGGTGAAATTTCTTGCCAGCAAAAGTTTTTCCTCACAACTTTTTTTGAGTAAAACTTGACTTTAGCTGTAACTAATGGCTAGTATTATTCAACATTTGAGTTAGGGTTTCTCGATGACTTTGAAGATTTAGAAAACATGTCTGAAATGGTGACAGAAACA
>JAHPZR010008936.1:7500-52500 GCA_019787425.1 Platygyra sinensis | reverse complement strand
TATGTGGAAAAGACGCCAGATTATGGGGAAATTTCTAAAATAAATGAAAACTGTTCCCTTGGGTTTTTTCAATGTATAAAATACACTTTAACATCTGACCAAGAATTTTACTCCTTTATGACATGTTTGAACTTTTGCTGCCATTCATGGACAGGTATTTCTTTGTTCAACGAAGTTTTCCATAGTTTTTGTTGTTAAGTCTGTTCGAAGCTTAGTAACCAGGCATTAAATCAGACGAGGAAAACTGGACACCGGAAGTCGCAAACTAGAACCTAGGCCCATCAAAGGCCCATGGAACGCCTGGAGGTTTAAAATTGTTTATGAACAAAAAGGCATGTTTTTAAAGGAATGGACAATGTCTAGCGTACATCCAATTCGGACCAATTCAGGATGCACGCAGATAGTTGGGAGAGCACGAAGGTAGCGTAAGAGATGCTCGAGGCGCAGCCGAGAGCATCTCTAGCTACCTAAGTGCTCTCCCAACTATCCAAGTACATCCTGAATTGGATGGACGCAGACTAGACATTGTCCATTGCTTTTATAACATACATGTAGCAAGACATTTTTCACACTAAAAAGCCGTTTTTTCTGCAATGTGTGGTTCCAGAAAATATCCACACTCCCACCACGGAGGGAGTTGGAAATTCCAAAGCAGAGGGGGGGTCAAAGACCCAGGAAATTCCAGAGGGGAGGGTGTTTGTATGATTGAGTTAGTTTCCAGAGGGATTCCAGAGGTCCTTTGATTCAATACGGATTTGAGTGTCGATCAAGCTGTTCAAAAATCCTTTCTTACCTTAACGAAGTAGAACTTTCACATGAAAAAATAGTGGCTTGAATACTTTTATTTGACTCGCATTATATTTGAAATACATTCCGTTCCTTCAAAAAGCACTTTGGAAGCAAACAAGTGCGAAGAACGTGCCGTTGCGTGGAAGTAGCCGCCATTACTTGTTACCAGTCCATATGGAGTCACCTTCTGGACCGAAAAGCACTGGAGACTAGCTTAGTTTGTTTTCGCACCGGTCTTAGAAGTGGCAGTCAATTTCTTTCGTGAAAATTAGTTTCTTTATAAAGGTAGAAATGATGTTACGATTTTGCAAACTTGAGAACTTCTTATCATTGTTTATCCCTGTCTTTTTGTATGTAATTTTGCTGAAAAATTGGCTTTCGTCCTGAGTCTGTTGGCGATTGTGTTGGCAGTAAAAGTATGGTGTCAATTTCATCCACACACCGATTTTCAGTCCTTCAATGGCTATTGTACTACATTTAAAAACAGAGTTAGTCGTGTAGGAAGGTAATTTGACAAGTGAATATTGTATCTTTAATATTTTCTTTTAAAGCAAGTTTCACTAAAGTGCTGTCTGGGCTGTCGCGAATGCTTTCTTTACGAGTATCTTCAGATATAGATGTTACAGTCGATCGAGAATGTTAGTAGTTATGTGCAATGCAAATCGCTTAATGTTTGGAGTGTTTACTTTTACTTTAACACTCTTTCTTGCCAAAACTATTTTTTCCAGAGGGTATGGGGTGTGTACAAAATAGTAGTGGAAATTCCGGAGGGGTGGGGGAGTTATTTTAGTGGTCCAAAAATGGAAATTCTGAGGAGGAGGGGGGGCTTATGTGAAATTCCATCTGTGGTGGGGGTATGGATATTTTCTGGAACTACACAATGATCAAATTGCAAATTCTGCACATGCATGTGCGTGTGTTGTTTCCACGTGCATACACGTGCACGTGCATGTGCAGGTGTTGTTTTCACTGGAAGCACTTTCGCTGTGTTGATCTTTCGAGGCTTCCGATGTTTCTGTCACCATTTCAGACATGTTTTCTAAATCTTCAAAGTCATCGAGAAACCCTAACTCAAATGTTGAATAATACTAGCCATTAGTTACAGCTAAAGTCAAGTTTTACTCAAAAAAAGTTGTGAGGAAAAACTTTTGCTGGCAAGAAATTTCACCGAGAATGAAGTCAGCCTGAACCATCTCAGTCTATAAACCATCCATTTCTTTTTCATGAAAAATTAGCCAATCAGAGTGCGCTAGCATTAAGCTACCGATGTTTTGGGTGAAAAACTTCTTTAAAGTGATCAATCTCTTCACTATTTTTGCTTCTGAGGATGGTAAGCAGTTGCTTTCTTGCTTATATGCAGCAATTTTCTAGTTTTATGCGGAAAAATGTCCCAAGGATGCCAAAGTAGGCGACTTACATGTATGCAGATCTGCACCACCGCATCTGCAGATGGCCAATGACAGGCTTCAAGCAAAACAAGCTACAGGTGTAGCAAGAGTTGTTTAATTCTCTGCTGTACAATCATGTAAATGAAAATATGTGCAGTTAGGAATCTGCCCAAGCAGAGTTCTGCATGTCCCTTATACTGTATAGATAATACTTCATATGTGAGGTGTACTGAAAAGTCCCCCTGGGGACTCAGCTAATAAAGTTTTTATTGTATTAGGTGTAAGATATGGCTTCTTTCATCATCTTAAAAGTGAATTTAATAGCACAGAATTTTAAAGCTTTTCAATGTCCAGAAATTTAGCATGTTATTATTTAATTAATAATTTTAATTAAAAGTGTAGACAGGTTAAATATTTTTTGCTGCTGTTTAAGTTGAATAATGAAACTTGAAACTCAAACTAGAAGAGTTTAAAATTGGTCATGAGTTACCCGTAGCTTAAGGCAACCAGGGAAAACAGCAAACTGATTGAGATGACTAATTATAACTCTGTCACTTTCCTGACTTTCTAGGGCCAGCCAGGGCACAGGCTGAAAAATAAATACTTTGCTCGCACTTTATAGACAAAGAGCCAAGAACAGAGAAAAAGAACATTCCCAGGTAACTGCATTTTCAAAACTATTTGGCTATAAGTTTGTAGTGATAATCATGAAACAGCAAGATTTTTAATCAGCGGTAATTGAATTTCACAGACACTTTCAGACCATTTACCCTTGCAGGGAAATGCGGAAATACATTTACCCGGTAAGTACATCAACAAGAAGACAGTACTATTAATAAAATCAAAACACTCATTGACCATGCATGATCAAGTAAATATGTTGTACTTAATCACTTTGTGTTGACAATGATTAAATGGATAAGGGATACTCAAACCTTCTCCCTAATTAATGGAGCCTCAGCTTCCACTGTGTCCCAAGTATTATTTATAGCAGTGCTGGAGTTTTATTAAGCAAAATAATATTTTCAGTAAGAAGGCAACTGTTTTTCACAGATGAGCAAAAGTATTTGATCTGATAATTAACCCCTGCCTTTAATTTGTTGTCTCAGTACTCTTACATAACATAGGGTCAGGTGAGAGTTGGAGCTTATTTGAGGGAGGTGCTTATCTAAAATTCAGCCTGATAGACAGGGCACTTATTTGAGGGGAAATGCTAATTTGGAAGATTTCAGCATTAGAAGATATGTCGTTGTTATATCTACGCTATACAGTACATTTTGTTAATATGTAATTAACAGTTAATCCATACTCTGCTATAATTTAAATATCATCATTACTTGGTATCATCAGTTTGTTATAACTGCTTACAGTGTGCATGTATAATTTCCTAAAAGTGATTTTTTAATATAATTTTAATAATAAATTACAACTTTATTCATAATTATTGTCTGTTTCTTCTATTCTCTTTGTCCAGGCAACTTTTTAGTAAGAAGATATAATGTAACCACACATTTATAGCCTATGACAACAAAAGCAACAAATTTGTAATTAAAAGTGAAAATGATGGTCTCTGATGAGGAGAAGAGATGGCTTGTTGTGGGGATTGCTATGAACAAAATAGCAGCTCCAGTATTGAGAGATTTCATCAAACAAGGAATGGATACTCATTATACAAACCTGGATGTCTACTGTAGTGGTCTGGCCACACCCTGTACACTAAAGACACTGACTTACCATCAGGTCAGTACTGATCCGAGCTTTAAGCATTTGAAATTCCAGAACGTCAACAACAATCTTCAGCTGTATGGCATGAAAAAGAAAGACCTTCACAAGTACAACTACAACATCAACAGTTCAGTAGACTTGGCCAAGTTGTTTCTACCAGATTATCTTACTGAGTTTTCAGGCTTTGATGAGTCACTGGACATGAGTGCCATCCTTCGTCTGTTGGGATTAAACAACCCAGCACCAATTTTCTACTCCCCAAATCCATTGATTTCCATTCAGTTGTCAGCTGACAATGTCAGGGAAAATGTCAGGAACACATGGGGCCACTGTAATGTGACTGACTGGACTGAAGTCTTCTTCAGTGATTGTTTCTCCAAGCTGAAGACCTTGGTGAGAAGCCTGGGGCTGACTCCTGCTATGGAGAAGATGGCTTTGGATAAACTCTCTGATTGGGAAACAAAAGGTAATTATCTGAATGTGTAAGTACTAGGTACATGTAACTGCATCATAATTATAAATGTTGTGCCACGTAGCACTATGAACACAAATGGTGGAACAGAGAATTAACTCTGAAGTGTAAATTAAAGTGCTATGTGAAACCCATGAAAGACCCACTGGGCATTAGCCCCAGTAAAGGGAGTCAGGGAACCACATGCACGAGGTAAAGAAAATGGGTTTCACATAGCACCTTAATTAATTTTTACACTTCAGAGTTAATTCTCTGTTCCACCATTTGTGTTCATAGCGCTACGCGGCGCAACATTCATATGATTGTACCCTTACTTTCTCCTTGCCGTGATTCACTACCTAAATTGTTCCCAACTTTCTCTGTCTGACCTGGTAGCTCAGTCGGCAGAGTAACCGTAGATCTAATCCGAAGGTCGTGGATTTAATTGCCACCGAGGTCAAAAGAATTTTTCTTTACCTCGTGTGGTTTCCTGACTCCCTTACGGGGGCTACCACTTGTGTTCATAGTGGTAAGTGGACAACATTCATATGTGCCCTTACTTTCTCTTCACCGCCATTCACTACCTAAATCGTCCCCGACTTTCTCTGTCCAACCTCATAGCTCAGTCGGCAGAGTAGCGGTAGATCGAATCTGGAGGTCGTGGGTTCAATTCTCACCGAGGTCAAAAGAATTTTTTCTTTACCTCGTGTGGTTCCCTGACTCCCTTTTCTAGGGCTGATGCCTAGTAGGTCTTTCATGGGTTTCACATAGCACTTTCATTTACACTTCAGAGTTAATTCTCTGTTCCACCATTTGCATCATAATTATACTCAAACAAGGTTCATACATGAGTTCATACATTTAAAGTTCAACATTCCTTTTAGTGTCAAAGAGAAATTTAAATATTTAGCTATAACTGTTAATCCCCGGGGGGAGGGGTGTCCCATATGAGAGTGAGGGGAATGTTCATTGTCTCACTTAGGGTTGCAAATGATAAACTTGAATCTTATTAGGGGCATCATGGTATATTCACAGGGTTTTCACATATTTTTCGTGGCATTTTCATGGATTAATTCCCCAGCTCAAAACTTTTAACTGTGAAGATAAAAAAACCATCATTCTGCCTCCAATTAATAAATAATAAATACCTGATTTTGACCACTTCCCAGTAGGGCTTTTTAGGGCTAATGAAATCAATTCATACAGATGAACATAACTGGCGGGAGGTAGACCAGTTGGCTATTTACAAGTCGAGGAGTTGAACTAGGTTCTACAAAGAAACAACTCCAGCTTAGTGGTCAGAGCAGGACTTGAACCCATGAGGTCTGGATATCAAGTCTGGTGCCCAGTAACCACTCAGCCATGCTGCCTCCATTTCAAAATTCTTAGCCAAATAGTAAGGAAATAAGTTGTAACATCCTCCGAACTTTACCATTTTAATGTCTTTTTCATCTTCAATAAAGTGGTCGCTCTATTTAAGAGGTCAAATTTAAAGCTTGAGCCACATCCAGATTGGTTTCATCCTCTTGGGCTGTATACATAAAAGAAATACTTGAATATGTACACTTGCTAGGTATTAAAGTGTACGTAACCCCAAAATGTTTTTTCGCTTAAATAAATCTTTGCACCTGTTCAAAATGCGCTGCATCTTTTTAAACTAAATCTTGACTTTTTTGTAGGCTGTAAAAGTTGGAAATCTAGCCATCACCTGTTGTACGACCGAGCTAGTAAGGGGCATGGGTTTATTCCTGGGTTGACGTCACAGACTGATTTGCATCGTATTAAGTCTTTGTAAGCATGCATGCAAAATAGTTTGTGATGTCAAACCAGGAATAGACCCATACCCCTTACTTGCTCAGTCGTGGAACAGATGATGGCCAGATTTCTTAACTTTTACAGCCTGTAAAAAGTCAAGATTAGGGCTAAAAGGGAAAAAAAGGCGCAATGTGTTTCAAACAGGTGCAAAGAGTTATTTAAGCAAAAAAAGTATTTTGGGGTTAGGTGCACTTTAAGTAACCGCAGTCACAAAGAGTCTCATTGATTGGAAGATTCCATTATTTTACTGTTTCATTTGTTATTTTAAAGTGCTACTATAATCAAAAAATCATTTCCTTTTTTCCTTCAGATTTTGAAAGCGTGTTCGCTTAACACCTAACTGGCAAAGTTTTGAGCTTTGAGTTTTATCCAAAACTGTTTATTTTGAGTGCAAGTTTTGGACTCCACGGTCCGCCATTACTCACGTTCAAAACTGACCGGTTAGACCTCAAAGGGTTGGATCTAGAGAAAATGACGTCATTTACTCACTAGCTTAAAATTTTAGCATATAAACGCAACTTATTATACATGCAAAACAAGAGTTTAAAAGTCTAAATGCTCAAAACTCCCATGCTGCATATTAATTCAGCTGCGTACACATGCATTGCGTTCTTAAAATAGTGAGCCATTGACGTCATTTTCTCCTCGACCCAGCTCCCTCAAGATTTTAAAGTTAGTACATGGCAGACCAATAAGTAAGGAAATTTCAGTTAAAATAAACAGGTGTCTTTTTAAAATCAGAACTTAAAACTTGGAAAGGTTGGTGTTTAGTTAACATAGTTTTGAAATACAAAGGAAAAAAAAGAATTGTGTTTTTTGGTCGTAGTAGCACTTTAAATCTTTTACAGACTTCTCTCTACATGTATGTTATACCAGTGGCAGATCTAGGGGAGCCCCCGCCCCGCTCCCCGCTTATTTTGGGTGAAAAAAGAAGAAATGACTGAAGGAAGAAAAGCCGGCTGAGCAAGTAAATTAAAACTGGGCCCCCTCCGTAGCTCAAAGTCTGGATCCGCCACTGTATACATACATGTACGGTACATGTATGTGAAGGGTGTGGTTGTGGTTGATGTGAGCAAATTTGTCTGATTGATCCACAACAAAAACACAGTTAACTTTAACTGTTTACTTGTACCAAAAAAAAAAAGAAGAAAAATATTTCAACTGCTAATGTAAAACCTGGACATCCGAAATTATGAGCCTGCAGCCTCTAGAATGCTGTATTACTTGCATTCCATAACACACCTTAACCCTGCAATCACATTGGATTCCTTAGCACCCCAGCTACAACCCCGTCCCTTTCCACACCCATCTTCTACATCCCCCTGCCAGACATAATCCCCTGACACTCATTGCTTTCCTTTTTTTCAAGCCGTTTAATTTTTTTTTATTTCATTGTAGGTTGTCATCTGTGTATGGGTCATGCTGTGGATCATAATCTTCTTTCTCTTGTGCAACAAGATGTCAAAAACCTTGTCAAGGATTGCAAGACCGCTGAAGAATCGCTAGCTCAGCAGAGAGTGAACCTAACTGCAATGCAAAACACATTGACTTCCATTCAAGATCAGCAGTCAGCAACAGGAGTTCAACTGGAGGAACATGATGAGCAGTTGGCAGCAGTGCTGGAGTGGAAAGAACAACAGATGAAAGAGAATGAAGAGATATTGGCAAAGCTTGTGTCAGTCGAGAAGATGCTGAGTGAAGAAGTATTGATCAGAGTTGAAGGAGTGGAAAAGGGACTTGTTGAGACAGACGGCAACGTAGAACAACTGTTTTCCGTGACAGAGGAGAAAGTAGAACAGCTGAACCAAGGGTTTGCCAAGACAGATGACAAAGTAGAACAACTGGTGCAAGGGTTTGCCAAAACAGATGACGAAGTAGAACAACTGAAGCAAGGGTTTGCGAAAACAGATGTTAAAGTAGAACAACTGGAGCAAGGGTTTGCCAAAGTAGAAAAGGATGTGTCTGAGACAGGGAACAAAGTCAAACAACTGGAAGAAGCAGTCAGAAGTCAGAGGTTGAAGGAAAACAAACCAGGTTAGTTTAATCTGTAATTTCTTATTCAGAAAAATAAATGAAGAACAGACTTTTCTAGAGTGGTAGGAATGAACAGTTGATGTGTAAATAAGGAGTAATCAACGGATTAAAGACATCGACAGAGATACACCTGATCAGTGAGTAATCAAACGTTAATTGTTGACAAAAGTCATTTTACCCCACATTACACCTGTATTCCCAAAGTCATCAAGTGCTCTTACTGGAGCTTGCAGGATTCTCGGAAGTTTTCACCAGTGGCCAATTTAGCATAAAAGATGACAGAGGGACAATAATTTTCTTTCGGGTAAAAAAGAAAATGCTACTACATTGTATGTTAGATTAATTAATTAATTATGATAATGAATTTACGGAAACAGTCGTCTCCAGAGCGGGCAGAATTTCGCAAGCTTCCGGCTTTTACTGAGAACCTCGACTTTGTGAGTTAATATAAAAAGATGACATTCAACATTAGCACGTGTGATTGTTAATTTGTTTTATTATTATTCATTTGTTCCCCTTGCGTGCTCTTGTAGGTGTAGAGAAAGACCTTATTATTTTTTCAAACACTGGCTGAGGCTGAACTGTCATGCTGGTGGTAAACTCCACAAGAAACTACCCGGCTTCCCCCATCATATCTCACTCCCTGCCACACCCCATCTGGTCTCAGCTTTATAACCCAATGGCAAGAGAAACCTAAAACACTTTTCACTCACGAATACGCTGGACTGGTTGGCTGGTTGTGTTCTGCGTATCTTCGTAAGAAGATAGTGCTAAGTTCAGTTAGATCTTATTATGAAGCAGAGTTAAAGAACCCATTTTCTACGAGAAGAAGTGAAACAAATCGAACCGAAAAAATGTTGGCCAGACTTTTTCGAACTTTATTTATTACATTATATTTAAAACCAATACAATGAGCTTAACTGTAGAATTAAATTTATTTTTGAATTACTTGTAGAATTCTGGTAATAGGTCCATGATAACCGTCACGAATATACTACCCTCAAGTCGTCAACAATACTCCTTCACCACCTGTAGTTCTTATAGTTCCTGTAGTTCCTCTAGTTCCTATAGTTTCCGTAGTTTTGTAGCTCTTGTAGTCTTGTAGTTCCTGTAGTTTTGTAGTTCCTGTAGTTTTGTAGTTCTGTAGTTCTATAGTTCTGTAGTTCCCGTAGTTCTTGTAGTTCTTGTAGTTCAGTAGTTCTGTAAATGCTGTAGTTCTGTAGCTCTGTAGTTGTTGTAGATCTGTAGTTCTGTAGTTCTGTAGTTCCCGTAGTTCTTGTAGTTCCTGTTGTTCTGTAGTTCTGTAGTTCTGTAGTTCTGTAGTTCTGTAGTTCCCGTACTTCTGTAGTTCCTGTAGTTCTTGTAGTTCCCGTAGTTCTGTAGTTGTGTAGTTCCTGTAGTTCT
The DNA here is from genome assembly GCA_019787425.1 of Platygyra sinensis. NCBI lineage: Eukaryota > Metazoa > Cnidaria > Anthozoa > Scleractinia > Merulinidae > Platygyra > Platygyra sinensis. The sequence goes on along the minus strand of JAHPZR010008936.1, from coordinate 42,894 downwards.
GTAGTTGTGTAGTTCTGTAGTTCCTGTAGTTCCTGTAGTTCCTGTAGTTCCTGTAGTTCCTGTAGTTCTGTACTTCTGTACTTCTGTACTTCTGTACTTCTGTACTTCTGTACTTCTGTACTTCTGTACTTCTGTACTTCTGTACTTCTGTACTTCTGTACTTCTGTACTTCTGTACTTCTGTACTTCTGTACTTCTGTACTTCTGTACTTCTGTACTTCTGTACTTCTGTACTTCTGTACTTCTGTACTTCTGTAGTTCTGTACTTCTGTAGTTCTGTAGTTCTGTACTTCTGTAGTTCTGTACTTCTGTAGTTCTGTACTTCTGTACTTCTGTAGTTCTGTACTTCTGTAGTTCTGTAGTTCTGTAGTTCTGTAGATCTGTAGTTCTGTAGTTCTGTAAATCTGTAGTTCTGTAGTTCTGTAGTTCCCGTAGTTCCCGTAGTTCTTGCAGTTCTGTAGTTCTGTAGTTCTTGTAGTTCCGTAGTTCTGTAGTTCTGTAGTTCTGTAGTTCTGTAGTTCTGTAGTTCCTGTAGTTCTGTAGTTCCTGTAGTTCCTGTAGTTCCTGTAGTTCCTGTAGTTCCTGTAGTTCCTGTAGTTCCTGTAGTTCCTGTAGTTCCTGTAGTTCCTGTAGTTCCTGTAGTTCTTGTAGTTCTTGTAGTTCTTGTAGTTCTTCTACAGACTACAGAACTACAGAACTACGGGAACTACAAGAACTACAGAACTACAGAACTACGGAACTACAGAACTACGGAACTACAGAACTACGGAACTACAGAACTACAGAACTACAGAACTACAGAACTACAGAACTACGGAACTACAGAACTACAGAACTACAGAACTACAACAACTACAGAACTACAGAACTACAGAACTACAGAACTACAAGAACTACAGAACTACAGAACTACAGAACTACAGAACTACAGAACTACAGAACTACAGAACTACAGAACTACAAAACTACAGAACTACAGAACTACAGAACTACAGAACTACAGAACTACAGAACTACAGAACTACAGAACTACAGAACTACAGAACTACAGAACTACAGAACTACAGAACTACAGAATACAGAACTACAGAACTACAGAACTACAGAACTACAGAATACAGAACTACAGAACTACAGAACTACAGAACTACAGAACTACAGAACTACAGAACTACAGAACTACAGAACTACAGAACTACAGAACTACAGAACTACAGAACTACAGAACTACAGAACTACAGAACTACAGAACTACAGAACTACAGAACTACAGAACTACAGAACTACAGAACTACAGAACTACAGAACTACAGAACACAGAACTACAGAACTACAGAACTACAGAACTACAGAACTACAGAACTACAGAACTACAGAACTACAGAACTACAGAACTACAAGAACTACAGAACTACAGAACTACAGAACTACAGAACTACAGAACTACAGAACTACAGAACTACAGAACTACAGAACTACAGAACTACAGAACTACAGAACTACAGAACTACAGGAACTACAGAACTACAGAACTACAGAACTACAGAACTACAGAACTACAGAACTACAGAACTACAGAACTACAGAACTACAGAACTACAGAACTACAGAAATACAGAACTACAGAACTACAGAACTACAGAACTACAGAACTACAGAACTACAGAACTACAGAACTACAGAACTACAGAACTACAGAACTACAGAACTACAGGAACTACAGAACTACAGAACTACAGAACTACAGAACTACAGAACTACAGAACTACAGGAACTACAGAACTACAGGAACTACAGAACTACAGAACTACAGAACTACAGAACTACAAGAACTACAGAACTACAGAACTACAGAACTACAGAACTACAGAACTACAGAACTACAGAACTACAGAACTACAGAACTACAAGAACTACAAGAACTACAGAACTACAGAACTACAAGAACTACAGAACTACAGAACTACAGAACTACAGAACTACAGAACTACAGATACAGAACTACAGAACTACAGAACTACAGACTACAGAACTACAGAACTACAGAACTACAGAACTACAGAACTACAGAACTACAGAACTACAGAACTACAGAACTACAGAACTACAGAACTACAGAACTACAGAACTACAGAACTACAGAACTACAGAACTACAGAACTACAGAACTACAGAACTACAGAACTACAGAACTACAGAACTACAGAACTACAGAACTACAGAACTACAGAACTACAGAACTACAGAACTACAGAACTACAGAACTACAGAACTACAGAACTACAGAACTACAGAACTACAGAACTACAGAACTACAGAACTACAGAACTACAGAACTACAGAACTACAGAACTACAGGAACTACAGAACTACAGAACTACAGAACTACAGAACTACAGAACTACAGAACTACAGAACTACAGAACTACAGAACTACAGAACTACAGAACTACAGAACTACAGAACTACAGAACTACAGAACTACAGAACTACAGAACTACAGAACTACAGAACTACAGAACTACAGAACTACAGAACTACAGAACTACAGGACTACAGAACTACAGAACTACAGAACTACAGAACTACAGAACTACAGAACTACAGAACTACAGAACTACAGAACTACAGAACTACAGAACTACAGAACTACAGAACTACAGAACTACAGAACTACAGAACTACAAGAACTACGGGAACTACAGAACTACGGGAACTACAGGAACTACAGAACTACAGATCTACAACAACTATAGAGCTACAGAACTACAGCATTTACAGAACTACTGAACTACAAGAACTACAGGAACTACAGAACTACAGAACTATAGAACTATAGAACTACAGAACTACAGAACTACAGAACTACAGAACTACAAAACTACAGGAACTACAAAACTACAGGAACTACAAGACTACAAGAACTACAAAACTACAGGAACTACAGGAACTACAGGAACTACAGGAACTATAAGAACTACAGGTAGTGAAGGAGTATTGGTGACGACTTGAGGGTAGTATATTCGTGACGGTTATCATGGACCTATTACCATCAAAAGTCAGTGTCAAGCACAAATTTTAACTCCGATGTCCATCCCTGACTGCAGTTTAAGTATTTTCAGTTTATGTTAGATTAATTATCATGAAATTATAACATAGGAATTTTGAATCAAAATATGACTTGCTTCATAAATAAAAGCTTTTACAAAGAGATGGGGGGGGGGGGGGGGGGGGGGGGGGGGGTGGGGGGGGTACACGTGAAGGCTGTTTGCTGTTTTGACGTCGCGTAACACGGCTTTTCTGCCAATATCTTGGTCACGTTTCAACCGACGCTAAATCACTCTGCTTATTTCATTAACCACTATTTGGCGGTTTTGTGTTAATTTTTGGGTGATGTTTGGGCTTTTTAGGAAAGAGATATTTTTTCTCAAAAGATAGGTTAAATTGAGGAAAATATGAAATGTTGAAGATTTGGTGGATTTGGAAAATTGAAATTTGAAGTGAAGAATTAGTAGACGGATACCAAACAGTCCCGCTCTCTTTTGGTAGTGTTTGTTAGGATTAAAATGGTTTAATCCTAACAATTTCCTTTTAATATTACTTCAAATTTTACTCCTATTCATGTTTACCCCCGCCTTAAAAAGAATTGATACCCATTCCCTGGAACCCAATAATAAAAGAAAACCAAAAGAAAGAAGTATTCAGAAAAAAGAAAGACAGTGTTAGCGCGGCGGCACTTTGGACAGACTAATTTGCTAGAACGGTACTAACTCAACATCCGATCTTATAGACATAGGTAATGCATTCCATAGATTAGTTATTTGGATAAAAAGAATTTTATCAAGACAGATGTTACACTGATTCATGTTAGTTTTAAATCGCTGTATTATGGAAGGTTGTAAATACTGTAAAGCTGCGATAATACTTAACAATTAGACCCGTAGCGCGAAAGGGCTACGGGTCAATAGCTGATGACTATTGCTAATAGTACCCTAGTAGCGTAGCCAATCAAAATGCAGGATTTGCATTAGTCCACTAGTTGGGTGATACTAAATAGTAAATAGACCCACGCATCTAAAATATCCCTCCAGTGACAAAAATAAAAATTTTAATTCGATACCGTCGACTTCTGATAGTAACAACCCTCGTTATGTACAGACTTCTAGGAGCCTTTGGGGGTCGCAATTTTTTATTTATTAATTTATTTTTAGGGGAAGGTCAATACTATCGGAGGTTTACGGTAATATAATGGGTGACAAATTATTCCTTATTTCAGCATATATTTACAATAGCCCTTTGCAGGGCTAATTTTCCTCATTTGTCATTACAATGGATCCAACGTGGATGCGAGGCAATTTCGGGCTAAAACTACAAAATAGCCCGAAATTGCCTCACATACATATTAGATTTTATTAAAATGCAAATGAGCAAAGTTAACCGTGAAAGGGCTATTTCACATGAGAATTTATAAAATTGCCATGGCGACGTTTGGCGCGTAAATTCTCGATACAATTAACAAGTCAAAAACCCAGGATTGTAAGCTTAGCATAATTTGTCACCCACAGTATTAAAAGGCAGTAAAATGGTATTCTCGTAAAATCAGGATAAAAATTCACTTAGCTTTTTCAAAAGTCTGATAATTTCCCGAACCTACAGGCTCAGTAAATTATACGAATTTTGACTTAATGCGCGTAATATTATTTCCTAATTTCATTCGTCACCATTTGGTCAATCATATTTTTAAAGCCCCCTACTGTTAGGGAGGTTTTTTGTAGATCTTAGCAATGCTTCAGAGATCTTCGTTAATCTGATTGCCGTGTTTATGTTCACCTATGATGATATACTCAGAACTTACTCTTTTATTTCACCAATATTTCCCTCTAAAAATATGTTTTCTATCATCAGAGGCTTCTCCTGCAGACATGTTTGATGTGAAAACCTGTCAGAGGAAACTTGCAGAGCATTATCAAAAAACAGCCAAGGTGCCCACCACTGCTTGGTCGGCAGTATTACAAGTGGACCTTGAACAGATCTACACTCGACTGTCCTGGGTGAAACAAGAACAAACCACAGCTGGGTCATCACAAGAGGAGCTGAACCATTACACTGAAATCTTCACTGAGAAGACAAAGAATGGAGTTGTAGCAAAGAGAATTCTCGTGCAAGGAGAGACTGGGATTGGAAAAACTACTTTCGTTAAGAAGCTGCTCTTGGATTGGTCGAATCTTGAAGAAGCAAAGATGAATGAAGAACGAAATGATGTACTGAGGAAGTTTGACCTCGTTGTTTCTATCAATCTCAAAGAAGTATCCAAGTGCCAGACGTTTAAAGAAGTGATAATTCGCTCTCAGCTGTTTCCAGAAGATGAGGAAAAGTCAGTAGACGACCTACTTTGTTACATTCATGAGAACCAAGACAACGTTTTGCTTGTGTTTGACGGCTATGACGAGTACCGCACCGGCAGCGAAGCAGAGGAAAGGTATGGCAGCAGAAGCAACTCTCCAATTTTCAAAATATTCCAGAGGAATATTTTGAGAGACTGTACTGTCTTGGTAACCACACGATCTTCAAGAGCAGATGAGATACGCGAACCTGTTAACATACAAGCCGAGATCACCGGGTTTAATATGTCTGATAGAGAGAACTTCATGAGAAAAATGCTGAGTAGCGAAACTGAGGTAGATGATCTCTTGACTTTCCTATGGTCGAGGGGGATGCACGACCTAGCAAGAGTTCCGTTGCTGAACCTCTTTTTTTGTTTGCTGTGGAAGGAAGAAAAACAGAAATTGGTGGAACTTACTGAACGTAAAGCTGAATTGTACCAGGCAATTGTGAAACACATTTTGCAGCACAGCCACCGAAGGCACTCCTCTTCTACGGCCACGAAACTGAACGAAACGGATTACGACGAGATTATCTCTGAAATTGGAAAGGTGGCTTTGGCAGGTCTTCTCAAAGGTGATCTGGTGTTTGAGTTTGGTCAACTGCCTGAAAAGGTGCGTGGCAAAGACGGTGTCATTGTTGGCCTTTTTCAATTTTCTGAGTATGGACCAAGTCTAGAACCTATGGCAATTGTTTCCTTCATCCACAAAAGTTTACAAGAATACTTAGCGGCGTGGTACCTCGTCCACAGCTGTGTCCCTAAAGGTAACCTTGGTGAAATTCACCAGCACGGCGCCACCTTGGAGGATTGTAAGGCCTTAGAGAATGTTTTTCAGTTCGTTTGTGGTTTGTCTGACGATGGAGCGATGAAAATACTTGAACACTTGCAGTCAGTCAGAATCTCTGGCCCAACACTGGAGTTACCGGACGTACAAATCGAAACAGACGTGGCTCTATTTGACGTCACTTATAGGCATGAGCGGTTCAGTGACTTGGTTTACGATTCCTTTCGAGAAGTTCATTCAAAAGCTGAACTGTTAAGTCTTTTTCTTGATTGCACTGGTGGAGTAATCCTTGTCACCAGAGATACGTTGCTTTCTGAACTTATGCCAGATGTGAATGTCTTGATTAAACTAGCACGTAATTGTGTTTTTATTCTTAAGGACTCAATGATGTACGAGTCACTAAAGTTTCTCAATTGTTTGCAGTTGCCAGTAGGAATAACTGAGAGTTCTGAAGTTCTCAAAGTTAAAGACTTGATAAAGCTTTCGCTGGGTCCTTTCGGGTCCATGCTTTGTTTACGCAATGGTCAGTTCCAATTTTACCCAACCAAGTTGTTCCTGCATGGTGATGACTATGCCAAACTACTTACGGATCCGGCAAGGTTGTCACAACAGTCATGTCTGAAATTCTTAACTTCTCTTGGTTATCGTAACCTAAGCGACCAAACAGTGAAAGCTCTTGGTGCAGTCATTCGAAGTTGTGAGCATTTGTATATGATTAAGGTTGTAGATGGTGAAGACTCCATGTGTTATCTGTTGGAACAAGTGCAAAACCCTGGTAAGTGCTCTGTGATGATCGACTGTTCTTTTACACGCCCCGGTGTCCATGTTACATCAGTTGGAGCAGTGCAGCTTGCTAGTTTGTTACCAACATTTAGCAACATCAGCACTCTTCACCTTGACCTGAGAGACTGCTGTGCCGCAGCACTGGACACATTGGTTACTAGCATTACACACAAGACTGTAAAGAAACTGGTCCTGAATGGAATAACTCTGACTCCAGCAGCAGCTGAGGCGCTCGGTCGGTCACTTCCTAAAATGTCGTCCCTAGAAGACCTCCAGTTATATGTAATCGATGGGAGCAGTTTGCAAGCTAAAGAAGTGAAGGCGCTGTTTGGCAGATTGCCTCTGTGCAATTGTACTTTCAGAAGTGTCAGCAAGATAAGTTGTCCTGCTCCGTCTGATGAAAGCCTCCGTTTTTTACCCAACTTGACAGTGTTGCAACTTGAAAAGTTAAATCTCGATGAAGATGATCTGTGTGGTCTGCTGGAGAACTGGAGTTTCATTGGTAATCTGAGGGAACTTCACGTATTGGGGGACCAGCCAGGTCACGTTGATTTGTGCACATCTTCCTCTTTTTTTTCCTTTTTTTCTCCCTCTTTTTGTCCGCGTCTGACTCTGGGTGGAGTAAACCTGACTTCAGCAGCAACCACGATACTCGGTCGGATACTTCCCGAAATGTCGTCCTTGCTAACACTCGAACTAACTGGTGTGGATGGAACCAATTTAGAAACTAAGGAACTGGAGGCGCTGTTTGGGAAATTGCACACACCATTGCCATTGCACAAACTTTATATTAGTGGCTACAACATAAGAGGTTCTCTTCTTCCACTTATCACAAGAGTATGCTTCTTCCCCAATTTGACGATACCATCGCTTGGAAAGATAAACATGGATGAAGATGACCAGTGTGGTCTGCTGGAGAGTTTAAACTTTATTCCTCATCTAACATCACTGAAAGTAGAGTGCAAACCACTGGTCCAAGGAGATTGTACCTCACCGAGATTAACATTAACATCAAAAAGTTCTGGAATCCGGACTTCCAAGATTTTGAACCTACATGGAATAAGCCTGACTCCACAAACAGCAGCGTCCCTTGGGCGGTCACTTCCTGAAATGGAATCGTTAGAAACACTGATGTTGACAGGGCATAGAGGAATTTTGTCATCTGAAGAAATGGAGGCCTTGTTTGGTGGATTTAACAAAATATTGCGTTTGTCTGAGCTAATTGTTTTTCCTGATTTTGAGGAGGTGAGAGGAAGTATTTCTCCACTCACCAACAGTTTTCGCTTTTTCCCAAACTTGGTGCAGCTGTGTCTTGTGGGCTTTAATATGGATGAACACAACTTGTGTGTCTTGCTGCAGAGCTTACAATTTCTTCCCAAACTAAAAGAATTGAGAGGGGACGGTGCAGGTAATCCCAGGAATTGTTGTACAGCAAAAGCAAACCAGTTTCCAGTTTCTGGATTCAAACACGACGCCCTCAGGAAACTTAAACTAAATTATATAGACCTGACCCCAGCGGTAGCTTTGGCGCTCGGTCGGTTACTTCCTGAAATGTTGTCCCTACAGTATCTGAAGTTACTAGGGTGCCCTGGAAATGTTTTGAGAGCTGAGGAAATAAAAGCGCTTTTTGGCGGATTCAACAAAACGTTGCCTTTGGTAGTGCTTACTCTCGATGGCTTCAGCACGAGAGGTTGTCTTGGTCCTCTTGCCAAAAGCTTTTCCTTTTTCCCCAAGTTGGAACAGTGTTATCTTGGAGGGCTCGAGTACAAGTTTGATATGGATGAGCATAACTTGTTTGCTTTGCTGGAGACCTTGAGATTCATTCCTAGTCTCAAGGTATTGAGCGTATTTGGTCAACCACTGGGTGACACGCATTGCTGCACAGCAGAAGTAAACACAGTGGCCAATATCAACCACCAGACTCCCGAGCGACTAGGGCCGGGTCATAAGACTCTCGAGCGACTAGAGCTGGATGGAGTAACCGTTACTCCAGTTACAGCCGCACTGCTCGGTCGGTTACTTCCTGAAATGTCATCCCTTCAAGTTCTCCGGTTAACAGGGGTGTATGCAGGAAGCATTTTGGAAGCTAAGGGCATGGAGGCTTTGTTTGGCGAACTTAGCAAATCGTGGCCTTTGTGTGAGCTTACCCATAGTGGTTTTAGTGCGCGAGGCTGTCTTTCTCTACTCATCAAAAGTCCACATTCCTTCTCCAGCGTGAAAGAGTTAAGGCTTGAAAAGTTAGCCATGGACGAACATGACCAGTGTGGCCTGTTGGAGAGCATTGGACATATTTGTAATCTGACGACACTTTGGGTACACTTTAGTGGAAATAAATGTCTGGATTCTTTTCATTACTACCTATCAAAATACCGATCAAAATTTAATTCTGTTCGTGAGGCACTCGACCGGGTTGACCTGGATGGACTAAGCCTGACTCCAGCAGTGGCCGCAGCACTCGGAAAGTTACTTAGTGAAATGTCGTCCTTGAAAAACCTCCAGTTAGGAGGGCTTTTTGGAGGTACACGTATTTTGGGAGCTGAGGAAATGGGAGCGTTGTTTGGTGGTTTTAACAAAACAATGCCTTTGTTTCAGCTTACTATCACTGATTTTAGGGCGAGAGGTTCTTTTGCTCCACTCAACAAGAACTTTCGCTTCTTTCCCAGACTGGCAGAGATGCACCTTTCTAAGTTAAACATGGATGAACGCGACCTACGTGGTTTGTTGGAGAGCCTTCAGTTCATTCCTAATCTACAGTTACTTGACCTGTCACGGAATCCTCTCGGTCACGCGGTAAGATCAATCGTGCCATATGTCATCAACTTGAAGAAGCTTCGGTATCTTTGGATTGACGAAACAGGGGTCTCCAAGGAAGATCTCTTTTATGTCCAGCAAAAACTTCCTGGAACCAAAGTCGAAGGAGCCCAGACTTATCCATGGTCTCGGATGTATGCTGAAATTTTAGAGTGAGAGGTTCTTTCGCTTCACTCAACAAGAGCTTTCGCTTCTTTCTCCGTTTGGCAGGGTTACACCTTTGCATGGGAAACATGAATGAACACGAGTTACGTGAATCGTTGGAGAGCTTTCAGTTTATTCCTATTCTACAGTTACTTGAACTGTCACGCAATCCTCTCGGTCACGCAGTAACATCGATCGTGCCATAGGTCATCAACTTAAAGAAGCTTCGGTATCTTTGCATTGACGAAACAGGACTTTCCGAGAAAGATCTGATTAATATGCAGCAAGCACTTCCTCGAATCAAAGATGAATGGCCCTGGACTTAATCCTTCACCTCGTTTCACCACATTTTCAAACACCAAGAAGAGAGTTGAAAATACAACACGCAGTGGATCTGTTTTATGACGCTCCTCAATGTGTTTGATACTGTGTGTGACAATATCTGTTTTAATTATTCACTTCCGGTCTAGTTTCATAACCGACATTGCCATGGTAATAGTTCAGACCATGCTTTCCGGTTTTTGACATATAATCCGCAGTCAAGTGCGTAGATTAAAACACACCGGTCTTGATCTCCAGTTCTGTCTCTGTTCTACATACGAACAACGATACATGGTGTCAGAAGCGGCGAAGCATCAACTCTGCTTGCATTTCTTCCCAAGAAATCGAGAGTTGTAAGCCGTAAACACGAACCTCGCAAACGTGTCAAATCACGAAGATGCACCCCCAGCACAACCCACACAACCTCGAGTCATCCATGTTGGATCGAATTTACCGCTGCCGTCGGCGCTTCAGCTTGAGGGCAATTCTTCTGTTAACTGGAAAGGATTCAGGCAAGCGTGGGACAACTACAAGATTTCTGCTCATCTCAAAACCCAGGACAAGGAATTTTGTACGGCCATGCTACTCACTTACATCGGGCAAGACGCTCTGGATATTTATGATGGTTTGGCCTTCGATAAAGAAGCACACAAGAAAGATATTGACATCGTTCTTCAAAAGCTAGAAGAGTTCTGCGTTGGAGACAAGAATGAAATCTACGAACGCTACTTGTTTAATAAACGGGATCAAGCTGCAGGAGAATCTATCGACACCTACGTAGCTTCTCTGTGTTCGCTGTCGAAGACTTGCAATTATGGCGTGCTCACAGATAATTTAATAAGGGATAGCATGGTGGTCGGTATTTTGGAAAAGGGGATCCGAAAGAAGCTCCTTCAGGAGAGTAAGCTAACCCCTCAAAGCTGCATTGATATCTGTAGAGCAAACGAGTGGACCAAACAACAATTGCAAACAATAGACCAGCCAGACGAGGTAAATGCCGTGGATGAGAAAACACCAAAACGTGATCGCAACAAGTCAAAATGTGATCTGAAAAGTGATAAGACCCCAAAACTGATCAACTGCAAGCTCTGTGCAAATAAACATGAGGAAAAGAAGGAGAAATGTCCGGCGTGGGGCAAGACCTGCGACAAATGTGGTGCAAAAAATCATTTTTCTGTGGTTTGCAGTAAACACAGGCTGCCGCCAAAGAGCAAGAAACAGAGAGATACGCAAAAGGATCGTCAGTCAAGATCTAAAGTAAAGTTGATGTGCAGGAAGAAAGTGATAGTGACGACTACTGCTTAATGGTCGCATCCGTAAATTCTGTCTATCACAAAGAGTCTTCAAAAAAAGATATTTGCTACCATGGTTTTAAAGGACACCCAAGTCAAATTTCATCTCGACAGTGATGCAACCGTAAACATCTTGCCAGTTGAAATCTATCAAGAAGTCCAAAGGGACCTTGAGTTGAAACACTTGAAGAAAACAAAAACTACCCAGGTTATGTTTAACTCAGAGCTCAAGCCTCTAGGAACTGTCGAACTGCAGACTTGCAACCCCAAGAATGGTGAGTGCTATCTCATAGAGTACACTGTGGAATCTAATGGATTTAAAGCACTTCTTGGTGCGTCGTCCATACAGCAATTTAACCTTATGTCAGTCAATGTTGACAACATTATGTTAGTATTGGTGACACTCCTAATTGGTCCAGTGTCCTTGCTGACTACAAAGAGGTCTTCACAGGAGAGGGCAAGTTGGAAGAAAAACTTCATCTTACTGTAGATACGACCGTTTCGCCCGTGATTCTGCCTGTGCGAAAGGTACCGCTTGCTGTGAAGGAACCTCTTAAGAAAGAAATCGACTGCCTCGTAGCCCAAAAAATTTTCAAGCCAGTTGATACTCCAACAGACTGAGTGTTGTCAATGGTGGTGGTTATGAAGAGTAATGGGAAAATACGTCTGTGTATTGATCCAAAGCCACTGAACCAGGCCCTCAAGCGAAACCATTATGCACTTTCTATAATTGATGATTTGTTACCTGAGCTGTCAAAGGCAAAGGTCTTCAGCGTAGTAGATGCCAAGAATGGATTTTGGCATGTCCAGTTGGATACTGACAGCAGCTTCCTCACAACCTTCGAAACCCCATGGGGCCGATACTGTTGGACCAGAATGTTATTCGGTATTTCCCCTGCACCTGAAGAGTTCCAGCGACGCCTCGACACTGCCTTGACAGGACTTCAGGGAGTTGTACCTATCTTTGATGACATCTTGATCTACAGAGTCCGTGAAACTAAAGCAGAAGCCATTGAAAACCATGACCAGCGGCTCATCGCCCTTTTTGAATGTTGTAAGAGCAAAGGCATTAAGCTAAACAAGGAAAAGTGCAAGTTTCGCCTCTCCAAAGTTTCCTTTATGGGTCATGTCATATCTGAAGAAGGCTTGAAACCGGATCCAGCTAAGATCCAAGGGGTTCAGGAGATGCCCTCCCCAGAAAGCAAGCAAGATGTGAAAAGACTACTTGGTATGGTTAACTACCTTCTGAAATTCGCTCCTAATCTCTCAGAAGCCACTGCCCCAATGAGAGAGCTCCTCAAAGAAGAAAACCAGTTCCTGTGGGACAAGGAAGTTCAAGGTCGAAGTTTTAAGCGGGTCAAGCAACTGATCGTGGAGTCTCCAGTACTTAAGTACTTTGATCCCAAAGCAGACACTGCACTCCAATGTGATGCATCTGACAAAGGTCTTGGTGCGTGCCTCATGCAGGGTGGCCAGCCAGTGGGCTATACTTCAAGAGCGATGACGTCTGCAGAAATCAACTATGCACAGATCGAAAAAGAACTTCTTGCCATTGTTTTTGGACTTGAACGGTTCGAACAGTATGTTCAAGGAAGACCAGTCAAGATAGAAACAGACCACAAGCCCCTTGAGAGTATCTTCAAGAAGAGCTTAATCAGCGCTCCAAAACGTCTACAACGCAGATGCTGCGACTCCGGAAGTATGACCTTAAAGTTACCTACAAGAAGGGATCCGAGATGTATTTGGCAGATACACTCAGTAGAGCATTTGTTCAATCGTCTGCTGTTGAAGACACAAGAGGAGATGCAGAGAAGGATACAGAGAGTATAAACATGGTCCAGTACCTCCCAGTGTCTGAGACGACACAGAATATCATTCGCACTGCTACTGAATCAGACCCAGTCAAGAAAGAACTCAAGACTACCATAAGAGAAGGTTGGCCAGAGAACAAAGACCTCCTCCCAGCAAGAATTAGAGCTTACTTCCCTTTTTGTGAAGAGTTGACACTGCAAAATGGACTGGTGTTCAAAGGTGAACGTTTAGTTGTACCTGAAAGTGCAAGAGAAGAAATGAAGGCTAGAATCCATGAAAGTCACATAGGCATTCAGGGCTGCTTACGTAGAGCCAGAGAGGTGTTGTATTGGCCAGGAATGAACAGAGACATAGAGAACTACATCGCTCAATGCCATGTCTGTAACAGTCAACCAAGAGAACAAACCAAAGAGCCAATGATCTGTCACGAGATACCAACCCGACTGTGGGAAAAGATAGCCGTGGACTTGTTCCAGCTGAATGGAAGAGATTACATGGTCACTGTCGATTATTACTCGAGCTTCTTTGAAGTTGACAGCCTGACCACAAAAACAGCTGTAGAAGTATCAGGAAGTTGAAAGCACATCAAGCCAGGCATGGTATACCAGATCAAGTCATATCAGGCAATGGACAGCCATTTGCATCTGATAGCTTTCACGAGTTTTCCAGCACCTACGGTTTTGAACATGTGACTTCCCCCCGTACGCTCAGTCAAATGGAAAAGCGGACAATGCCGTTAAGACAGCCGAATCACTACTGGAGAAGGCAACTAAATCCAAGCGGGACCCATATCTGTCACTATTAGATTGGAGAAACACTCTGACAGAAGGCCTTAACTCTTCACCTGCTCCGCGGCTTTTTGGTCGACGAACGAAAACTCTCCTTCCCACCTCTAACCATCTACTGAAGCCCAAGATTCCAAAGGAATTCGAGGACAGGTTGACCCTCAAGAAGGCAAAGCAGGCCATGTATTATCACAGAGGCACTAAGGAACTAGAAGAGTTACTACCTGGGGACTTAGTTCGAATACAGCCACAACAGTCCAAACTATGAAAGAAAAAGGACTGGACTGTTGCTAGAGTAGAAGGAAAAGTTGACATCAGATCTTACCAAGTCCGAACAGAAGATGGACGGGTATACAGAAGAAACAGGCGTCACCTCAGGCGTACACAAGAAACAACAGGTGATAGCAGGTCTGAGATGGTGCTGCCTCCGAGACCTAAACCGAGCTGTCGTGATCCACCTGTTAAGTTACCAGTGCCACTTGCCACCCCCGGTACTAGTGAGAGTCACGACTCACCACCTGTAGCACCAGTGCAGAAGCCCCCAGCTAAACCATCTGTGCCTTCTGCGCAAAACATGCAAAACAAGCAGGATACTTCTCCACCAGTTTCTACAACACGAAGTGGACGAGTCGTTAGACCCCCTGCACGCTTTGTGGACCACTAGCTTACGAGACATTGCTAAGAAGAAATGGACAACTAGTGTGAGACACTATCAACTAGAGAAAATGGACATGACAAAGCATTTCTTTATTTTCTTTATTGTGATTTAAATAGGTCTGTGACTTGGAGATGATTATTGTAGTTTTTTTATTTCATTCTTTTCTGTTTTTGTAAGAGGGAAAGATGTGACGATATCTGTTTTAATTATTCACTTCCGGTCTAGTTTCATAAGTGACATTGCCATGGTAACAGTTCAGACCATGCTTTCCGGTTTTTGACTTGTAATCCGCAGTCGAGTGCGTAGATTAAAACACACCAGTCTTAATGTCCAGTTCTGTCTCTGTTCTACATACGAACAACGATACACTGTGGTCAAACAACGTCTTGAGTGTTTGATATATCGTCGCAATCGAAACTAAAACTGAGCAAATGGAGATTTTATGAGTAATTATTATACACTGTAAGTAATTATTATACACTATAGCATTCAACTTCGCATGTAGCTGTATATCTACTTTACACGGTCCAGGGCTCAAAATAATTTTTGAACGGTGGCCGGTGGTGTTGACCGGCCAAACCAATTTTAGGTCGGTCATGTCTCGTGTTTGGCCGGTCAAAATATTGAAAATACTTATTTCGAACAATTTCCCCCATTAAGCCAAAAATATCGCCTCATATGCACAAAAAGGTTTTGTTAAAGAGCATAAATGTTTTAATCGCTAAAACTATCACTTAAATATGTTTGCAATGCGCATTTCCACAGGCAGTGGGCTCAGACTGCATTCTTCTCAAAACTTGAAATGCAGGGCTGCCAGTGATAACAACAATCAAAACTCGCTCTATTATTTTATTAGAATTGCTCATTTAACCGTAGTTACTCTGCAAATAGTTTTATATTAATTTACGACTTACGTTGGATGTGATTTTGGTTGTAAACACTTTCAGTTTTTAAAAAAACACTAAGGCCTTGTCCACACGTATACGGATATTTTCGAAAACGGAGATTTTTTCTCCATATTTGAAAAACATTGCAAAATCCGCCTCCTATTTTGTAACTACAAGCTGCTGAGATATTTTATGATTTAACTGTTTATATTTTTTAGAAATAAAGCAAATAATTTTTTTCTAGTAATTGTTTGGAAACCGCATACATGACGGGTCAAAATGACCGCCAAACCCAAATTTTGTCCGGACAAATTGTCATCTTAGCCGGACATTGTCCGGTGACCGGCCGTTATTTTGAGCCCTGACACCTTTCAATTTGTTTTACCTTTTTACCTTTGTACCTGATCAACTGTTAATTTATGTGTGTATGTATTTAACAGCAGTTTTAAAGTCACTTTCTGCTCGGTAAATATGATCATTGTAGCTATGCTATAACCGGGTTTTTAAACATTCTAATAATAATAATAATAATAATAATAATAAATGGTTCAAATGTCAGAAAGAATCAAACATTTTCGAATTTTTCGTGGCCACAGCTCAAAAATCGATTTCGCTGAAATTGTGTAGCACTGTAGTCTATTAGGTCTCTAAATGCCCTGTAAAATTTTTAAAGTCCTACGCATTTTAGTTCTTAGAAATGGCAATTTACAAGTGCCTCCTAGAAATTTCCATCTTCCCCACCAAAATTAGCGCTGACTTCAACGACAAAGTTCGCTGTGAAAACCAATTCGTATCAGCTCAAAACGTCCGAAACGTCGTTTAAAGTTACATGTTTCTAAGTATCTGGGGTTACACAATTTTAGGGAAATTTGATCCACTCTTTGAGCGCTAAATAATTTTAACCTCAAGACGTGTTTTTACTTGACTGAATGTACCCCTAAAACTGCACTGCGATAAAGTGCCGAATCCAACGAAATTTATACCGTTGACTCTCTGAGGGCGCGTTCGTTTGGGATATTCCGGAATAATATATTCCAGAATATATTCCGGCTATTCTGCTCCTGGAGTAGAATAGCCGGAATGGAAATCCAGGTATTCCGGAATGAGAATAGCTCCCAAACAAACGCTTACTCGCATTATTCCAGTTATTCTTATTTCGGATTGATCCCAAACGAACGCACCCTAAGAATAAGCTTTCAAAAAATTTCTACTTCACCCCTCTCCGACTGACAGCTAATTGTTCAGAGCAATCCCTTTCACGGTCGGTAAGGTAAATGTCGACCGGGCTTTCAAAAAGGGCTAAAAGTATCAAAAAGAGGGGAGGGGTTAGGAATAAAACCAAAATAATGGAAAGAGAGACTCGAGTGATAAGGATCAGGCTGAGAACGCTAGTTACGTAAAAGTGATATGAATACATTAGCGAGACGAACCTTATCCTCGCTCTGCAAGGGACTGGCGCGAATAGCTAACTATTCACAGTAGTCCCTTCACGCTAGTATAAGATTTGGCCGCGGAAGACCACACGGAATGTGCAAACAGACAACACCCGGCTAAACAAACGCCGTAACTTTAGACAAACCAGAGCTCCAAGACTAAAAACTGAACAAAGATTGCAAGTAAGCAAACCAAAACTAATTTTAATTCAAAACTGAATGGGCCCTTAACCCTTTACATACAAACAGCCAAGGTCTAAATTGCAAAACAGCAAAACGAATTACAGAAAATCCGAAGAAATGGAACGTAAGTTGCTATACATACGGCGGTAGAGTGGAATAATTCAGAGCAAAGGTGCTCAGTTAGCTGCAGGAGGAAAAGTGGCACCAAAGTTCCTGAGATTATTGAAGTCAGCACACTCAGTGGCAGCTGAACCAGTTGCAGCGCGTGTGACAGAAAGCAACTCGGATGGTCCACCAGGCTGAAGCACTTGAGCGAGCATGAGGAGAAGGAAGCTGTGGGCGCAGAGCGCCATCCAACATGCAACAATATCTGACAGCTGATTTCCTAAAAAGGCGAGGGTAAGAGCTGAACCAGCCTTAAAACTATGTAAAGTTTTCCCCTGGTAGAGTCCAGCATTTTGCAGGGAGCAATCTTGCATTACCAAGGTTGAAATCTGCTTAACAAATGGACGTCAGTTATTCGTGCGTCTGTTCTGGTATTGATTATGAATTTCGTCATGACTTTGTGATCCACGAGTCGATAGCTGAGTGGATCCGCAAACTATTTTGACAATGCTATGACGAAATTCATTGTCAATAGCAGAACAGACCAATTAAAAACTGACATCAGTTTGTTTTTTACGATGACAACTTGTCAAATTGTCCGCTCTCGCTAGTTGGCGCATCGCATAAATTGTATGTTCATGCGTCTGCCCGCTTATTGACAATAAAAGGTAGCCAATGAGCGCGCGAGAACTTCTGCAGTTATCGTCAAATTATAAATTATTTCCCTTTAAGAGGACAGTGAACGCAAAGGGAAACCACTGGGCAGACTGACGTCGAGTGCAGAAGAGATGTTCACGTATACTTACATGGCCCACGAATACCAAATATGTTCGAAGAGCCATCCCGAAGAGTTTTTCCCACACATGGTTGAACAAGAAGCCTTCATTTCGTGGAATCCTAACCAGGCTCAAGTCATTTGCTCTGTCAGCAGTGAAAATAAGTTTGGAAACAATTGTATAATCCCTGGTGGGGATGAAAAGCTTTCCGGGCGAGATACTAGGCTCAGACATACTTCGTTTTAAGTGGTCCATTAACATGATTAATTTAGCCAACTTAGCAGGAAAAAGAGGAGTTGCTTGTCTGGGAGTCACTGCGGCCTGTAATTGCTCCGAAGTAAATGATTTTAAGGTAATACTTTACCATTTCAGAAGCTGACTGATTTCCGAGACCTAATGAAGAGTTCCAATCACCGACACGCCTAAAAAAATGGAAGGGGTTTCCCAGAAGAATCAAGCATGACGTTTGATGGCAAGATCATGAGATCAATGGTGTGGCCAGTATTCCCGCAAAAAGCGGCCTGAAACTGGGACCATGTATCTCCCACAGATGCCAAGTTATCTAGTGATAAGAAGCGAGAAGCCGCGTCGGCCAAATTGGCTGTTGAAAGAATGTGAAAGAGCTTCAAAGTCGAGTTGGTAGATAAAAGGACCGAAAATATAGGCTTAATTAAGCGCAACGGACAAAGGGTGGGATCTGGAGCCCTGTTTATCCCACACATAGACCAAGGCGGTACTGTCAACAAAGACATGGATACGTGCATTGGCCGTGAATGCGATCTTTAAAGACTGAGACCGAATTAGTAAGAGAATATCACAATAAATATAAATAGCAATGGCACAAGAGAAGGAATTGTTGGGCAAACAATTAGCAGCGACTACCGGAATCTCATCAGGATTTGAGAACGCCAGCCCACGCAAAGGACGACCCATCAATAAATAATCATATCTGATCATGCTGATGGTATTGCCAGACTGAGAGGGAATGAGTGTGGACTTTTGAAGGCTTATGAAACCAAGGTTGACAAGAGTATAGCAGCCCAAAAAAGCAGCCATGTGAGCACATGCGAGGTTGAACTGTCTTTCATCTAAACCGAGTCTATGAATGCCGGAATTTCTTGCAACGCGAAGTTGAGAGGAATGACCGTCATAAATATAGAGGGAGCACGGGATACCAATGGATCGAAAGTAGTGTGAAACAAGAGATCCTGTGCGGTAAATAACAAGAAGTCCTTCATGGTACATGAAAGCTGAGCGCTTCCATGCCAAGGGAATAGATTTACTGGTGAAATACCAACCACCCCATTCAAAACCAAAGAAGGTTCTGTTCTCTGGAGCTAGCATAATATGGTTATAGCCTGACTTATCGTCACACGCTGTCTGGAGAGAATCACGCCCAACATGAAGTGGTAAATCGCTCAAACGGTCGAGAGAAAAAGGTTTATCTACCACCCAAAGGTATAAAAAACGGTTGTCTTTGCACAACCGTGGTTTGCGGTAAGAGGCATAACAAGATGGGGGCTGGAGGCACCTCATCAACTCTACCAACAACGGAGAAAGCACCCGGGGGGTACTCCCGTGAATTTTGGATAGGGGTATGCCGCGAAAGTTCTTGAACCCTAACCCTATTTAAGGACTAACAAAGCGAAAACTGATACCCTTTTTAAGGCTCAAACATTCGTTTAGGCGGGCGTTTTCACACTCCAGTATTAGATAATACAATTTAGCTACCCTATCTAAGGACCACACCAGAAACACAGCAACAAAAGGGTAAAAAAAGATACCCTATTTAAGGACCGAGAACCTCAAACACCATACCCTATTCTGCGGCACATACCTATCTAGCCCATATATGGGAGTACCCCCCGCCCCCAAATCCCCGCCCGGGAGAAAGCGCCAGAGGAAGGATGCTGCAAAGTAGTATCAGAAATAAACTGTGCAAAAGGAATACACGAAGGCTAATATTTCTGGAGCATAAGAGTGAGAAGTGTATGCAAATTTTACCTTTAACTCGCTCTAGAATGTACAACGTTGATGAAAGTGGGAATATTTTTGGAACTTGATACCCTAGGCGCGTACCCAGTGCATTTTTCCAGGCTTCCGAGCTTGTATATAGTTTGTGGATTCGCCTTATTGGTTTAATGTCTAGCATTTCTTTCAAAATTGAAAGACTGGGAATATTTATTAATAGGAACGGGCCTATCGGGGGTGGGGTGGAAGTGTCATTTTAGTCCGGCATAATTTGAGAATAAAACCTCCAGCCGAGCATAATTTTGAGCATAATACCCTGGTTTCATGGGTGACGCCCGAAAGCATAATACTCTATTTTTCGAGCATAATCCGGCAGACCCTAGGTAGGTCTATCCTTAGCATTTAAATTAATGACGTCACAAGTGGTTTAACGACCAGGACCACTCAAGGCGTACATGTAGACGTCGTTGGTAATCAAAGGGTTAATGTACCTATATTGGGCTTGACTGATAATACATCATTTACTTTTTCAAAAACGTCAAATAGATTAAAACAGCCCATTATAAACGCATCAGTTGTATTAACACCTCCATGATTGTCCTTTTGTCCAACGCTGATCTTAGCGGAGGGGGAGATGTTATGTTCCGTCATGGGTATGCACATCTGGGTCCACAATCGTCATTTATACATATCAGTTGTGATATTATCACTCCTATATTTCGAGGCTTTCATAACACGGTATGTGCTGCTTGCTTAATTGCAAACGAACCAAGCAGGATGGCTGTTTATAGGACATGTGTTTTTTAATCACTTTTAAGCCATGGATTTCCTCAGGAGGGTTTTTTTTTCCAAGGAAGTTTGGCTACCGGTGGCCATGATGAGGTTACCGCGTACAAAATGCATCAGTCTTGAAAAGGAAAAAGGTCTGTTTTCCTAATTGTAAAGAAAATCAGGTGAATGGGAATTTCACCAGGACCAAGAAGTTAAAACTGCAGCATGAAGGTGGCTGCCAAGGTGTCCTTCAGGTGTGTTCAGTTTGTAAGCCCGACAGTGCAATTCACTCTGCTGGAATTTTTTTCTTCGCCTTTTCTTTGCAGGATTTTTTCTTTTTCAAACATTCTTCCTTGTATGTTTTTTGTTTTTCCCCCCTCATCACTGTTCTTATGGTCCGTCCGTAATCAGTGTTTGTCCGCGAAATTAGAAACGAAACTGTGATTAGCACGTGAGAGGAAAATAAGGCAAGTTCTTTCTACGCTCTAAGATCTATAGTTCCTTATTTTTAATTTTATTTGTCACCCACCCTAAAACAAGACAAAAACCGAGTTGGTTTCTATATAAGTACCAAAAAATGCTAAATGAAATATCGCTCCTTCCTCTGATCCAGACTCTTGTTCCTGAGCCAAATAAGAGATTTTGTCCATTTGGCCTTCTTCCCCCGTTACTGTCTCGGAAGAAGATTACGTGAATACGTTTTCCCCGTGCAATATAGTATACTTTTTTTTTCAATAATTATGCCGCTCATTATACGTGGTTAAGTTATGAGAAAAGATTGTGCCCGAGGCAATGAGCGGCTGGATGCGAAAGCATTAATTTCGTATCACGTCGCCGAAGGGGAGGAGTGTGGGTCGAAAATTCCTCCAGACTAAAGGGTTTTCGAAATGCCGCGAACCTAAGAAGACAGATCTTGCACGTAATAATTCACACTTTATTATGTATCTAACATTCCACAAAAAGGGTTACGTAACCCACGCATTCTGGCGGCATAAACTTGAATGAGAATAGTAATAATTGTTTTCCAACTGCATGGAAACTGCAGTCTTTCAGAAAACTCACTAAAATCACGTAATATATTCGTGACGGGTTGTCACACAACAGCGCACCACTTGTGATCCATCACATGATCTGTCAAGAAGCGGAAAACAAGAAGCTTCAAGTAGTCGCAGAGACCGATAACTTCCATCAGCGTGTTCCATCATGCTTCGTGTATTTCTTGTTCTTGTGCTTGTTACCCTCGCGTCTTCTTTCCACAGAGCCCCAAGACTTTCTGATCCTTTAGGTCTTGGACTTGGGTGGGAATTACATGAACTTCAGGTGGAGGACTACGTGAAAGGTTCTGTGTGGCCGAAACCGCAAGCAGAGTCACAAACTGGGGCCGTGTTCAAGTTGACACCGCAGAATTTCAAATTTGAGATAACTGGTCAAAGCTGCGATGTCCTCGAGGACGCTATTGAACGGTATAAACACTTAACGTTTCCAGACAGCATGGGCGAGTCGAAGAAAAACTTGTCGGAACTCACACAGCTCTCCATAAAAGTGATAGACAAATACGAGAAACTTACGCTGGAGTCAGATGAGTCTTGTAAGTAAGCTTGTAAGGTTTCTTTCTGTCAGTGTCGACTATATTTTAATGCCAGACAAATGATTCTTTCTTGTCTAATTTTCAAAATCAAGCTTGGCGTTTTTGCAAGGTTTATGGCTGACTTATTGCATCCACTAAGACTTGCCTGTGCCTATACCCCGGGGGGTGTACTCCCTTATTTGGGCTATACGGGGACGTGCCGCTGGATAGGGTATGGTTTTTTGGCCTCCCTGTCCTAAACAGGGTATACAATTCGACTTGCTTCTGTCCTAAACAGGTTAGAACCTGTCCTAAACAGGGTATATTTTTTCGAGCCGAGAGACTTTAACCCAGACTGCGAGCAGTCTCTTTCTTTTCTTAGCCTGCGGCGCGGAGCCTGCGAGAAGTTGAAAGATTATGCGATCGAGCGGCAGAAAAGCGACGCATTTTTTTTCCTGATTTGTGCAATATCAACTGAGTAAACCGACATATGGTAGGCATAGTTTCTTTGTCTTGGATAACGTGATGAAAGAAAGATGTTACTGTGTCGCGCAGACGTGAGGGATCCTGCTGGTATATTGTATTGTTTAGGGATATTTTTCTCTGTAAAAGCTCTATTGGTGCTTTAATCAAAATAAAATTAACCTCAAAAATAAGTTCCTCTTATTCATTATACAAAAATTGAAGAAATCATTCCTCTTTGATTTGCTATTAAAAAAAAATCGCCCTTCTAAAGGTGCAATGACGACATTTTGCCACGCTATTTTAGAGCTTAATGCTTGACGGCTTTTTGTTTAGTTTAAGTGTAGATGTAGAGACGCAACAACGTGGTTTTAGACGCTTCGAGCATGCTTTCTTCAGTTTGAATGACTTATTAAATAGTGTAAATTCCTGTAAAGCCAGCGAGTGTGCATTTTGTCGCTTGTCCTAAACAGGGTCTTAAAATGGAGGTTGTAGTCCTACACAGGGTAGGGTTTTTAGCGTATTTTTGTCCTAAACAGGGTCAGGATTTCAGACCCTCGGCGGCACCCCTGTACTCAAACATTGGTCAAGTACCCCCCCCCCCCCCGGGGCCTATACGCACCCGTGGTTAATGGTGACAAAATGAATTTGCAAACTAGTAGTAACCACAGGTTAGAAAGTGCGGGCCTCAATGCACATGAAGAGCTTTTGTTTAAGATGTTGGGAATGGGCAGAAAAGATAGCAATGTATGCCTTGTCTGCAAAGGAAGTATTTGAACGACCAGATTGAATAGGCCATTTCCGAGTTCTCTTGTGCCTCATGTTCAAATTGAGTCTAAGTGCGAAATCTTTCATATGAAAATGAGTTCTGCATGCAGTTCCATTTTCATGCAAATCAAAGTCGAACGACCGACCACTTTATATTGAAAGCGTGACAGAAAATTAGCGTTACATTCGTAGCGAAAACGGCTGGTCCCGGAGGAATGTTTATTTGCTCAAAATTGAGGCAAAATCTTTCAGGTCATTCGTGAGGATACAGAGATTTATTATCCAACTACACTTCACAGAGTACAAATAACGCCCAAAACAGGTACAAATATCACGCGGTATTTGTACTCCAGAGGACCGGTTAAACAGGTTTGCTGCTGTTGACCAATCAGTTAGCTGGATTTCCCGCGCCAATTCCGTTTCACTTCGCATACTTCTGTCATGCATTCCCTGCAAATAAATAATATCCACGAAATTCCCTCACACGAACATACCAATTTGGCGTGTTGGATAATAAATCTCTTATTAGACGTTTTGTTGTGTAGTATCGCTGAGAATTTATAAATGTAAAGCTGGATTGTGAAGGAATAGATTGTACTTTTGCCAATACGTGAAAGCTATTAACCCTAAAGTGTTATATCGCTTCGAAGTAAAGGGTTTTGTGATGAGATTTTTTCAAAGCGCGGATTCAGCTCCTTAGACGTAATCAGAGATTTTTGTTGACCCTAAACACAGGCTAAAGGCAAAAATATCCGTAAAAGGTCGTTTCGAAAGCTTGAGATGGGTTGACAGAAGCTTGGATCCAGTCAGCAACGTCATCAAACATACTCTAACATCAGCAAACGTACTTTTTTTTCATTTTCATTTGATGATGTTTTAATTTCAACAGTGTTACATTAATTAAAATTTAAATAATTTAAATATCTACAAAACCCGCTTATAGCATCTTCCATGTGACAGAAAAGCCTGCATCTGGTCCCCCATGTGACAAATTGTGTTGATTGACACATTTTTCGCATTCTGATCGTTCTTAGTGGTAGAACATAATTTCAATTTCCGGTTTCAGCTTCCCTGTTATAAATGTTGCGCGCACACATAATAGGCAATCCGCTAGTCACTGTCAAGATTAGGGTTGCGGGCCTCTCTTGGGCCTGCAATTAAATTAACAAAGTTGTCACCACTTCAAGCTTATTAAAGCTTACTTTAATATTTGTAGTTAAATTTTTACGGTTTTTAAGGCATTTTTTTTTTCTGAAATTATTTAAAATCTTTAAAATGTGTATCTAAACCAGGTTTGTCATAGCCTCCCATGCAGAAAAAGTCTGTGTGTGAGGTTAGGTTTGTCGTCACCATCGATAAATTCGTGGTACAGTGTTAGCTTATAGAATCCTCGCGTTTTCGGATTTATTTTAATTTTTATCCTCAGTTTCAGTGCTAAATTTGCATGTGTGTGTTTAATATCATGATCTCTTCATTGAATTTACATCCTTTTTGAGCAATCCAGCTTTTAGTAATAATTTTGTGTTTGTATATACTTAAGCAGGTGTAGAACTTGCTAAATTGTTCTACCTGTATTTTTCATAAATATTGCATTTAGGTTATGTTATCCCTATCAATTGTTGATAATTTCCACTTCAGTTTGCACTTTTTCAAGCACTGAAGGTAAACCAATCAGCTGGTTTACAATATAAAATAATCAAAGTTATGGTTATATCAACTTCAAGTCTACTCTCCCCTTCCCACTGGGTATTTGATGTAATATACCAAACATGAGACACAGCAGGGGCAGGTCAAGGACTTTTCTAATGAGGGGTTGCACCACTAAGCAATGGCACAACTGACTGGTGAGGTAAACAAATTTTAAAAGCTAATACAAAGAAGGCTTCATCTCAGGGGAGGGGGTGTACCCCCTGCACCCTTACCTGTGATTTGTCCTTGGGCAGTATTGCATCAGGATATCCACACACTGAGAACAGAGTTGAGTATTTGGATAGCCTATGAAACATTGTTTCAAGTGTTTAATATGTCTTCTCAATTGACAGTAAGGAGTGTATTTAAAGCCTCATTCACGGTTGCAATTTTCTTTGTTTTGATGAATTTTTAATGAGTTTGAGGAGGACATTTCATAGGTTGTAGCTCCTCATAGTGCAAAAGGTCAAAAATAAAGAATTATAAAGTAAAG
Source organism: Platygyra sinensis (assembly GCA_019787425.1). Taxonomy (NCBI): domain Eukaryota; kingdom Metazoa; phylum Cnidaria; class Anthozoa; order Scleractinia; family Merulinidae; genus Platygyra; species Platygyra sinensis. The sequence continues at coordinate 17,017 of JAHPZR010008936.1, read as the reverse complement.
TGAAGTCACAACAGTCTGCTTGTAAAAGACATGAAAGATCTTCTAGAGTTGTGTTGAGTGGGGGAATATTACTGGGGAGAACCACCAAGTTGTATTTTAGATTACGTTTTTAGGTTATAATGAGAATCCAGTTGATGATGACCATCTGCTTATTCTACAATCTTGGACAGAATAAAATGAAACGATTATCCCCCATTCCCCCCAAAGCAATGATGAAGGCATGAAGGAGCAAAAACGCCCCATTTTGGTATCACTGAAGTTGGGGGAAGGGTGGTTGAGATTTCTCATTTATTTTGTCCAAGATTGTAGCTTTACATATCTTATGATGTGAAAAGGTGGCTAGAATATTATAAACAAATTTAACAAAACCAAAAGACAGTCCACTCATGAACAGACTTTGAAGTCCTGAAGCATGTAAAGTTATTAGGATTACATGTATGCTGAAAACACATCATGGGCATATTTCTGTTTCCGACCTGCCTGTAGCTGAAGATTTGTCATGTCTTCATGTCTACAGTGCATTGCAAGTGGATGGTTATTGTGTTGTCTCATTTTAACTTGTCCATTGATTCTCTGCATTTTTTTTGAGAAGTCTATGTTTTTGCAATAAAGCAGACTCAGAGACAAAGGACAACACCATAATAGTCAGCTACGCAGACATTTGCATCTTGTCTGACATACATTTGTTCATCAAGGGATGTTAATTAGCTTTTACCGCTGCTTCATTTCCAGAGCAATCATTAGTGTTTAGTAAAAACATTGACAGATGATTAGTAATCAGATCCTGACTCACATGTCTACTACCACTGTGCATGTATGTGTTTTAAAATTCACATATTTTATTTATGTACATATCTTAAACCAAGCAAGTATGTGGTGTTATGATCAGGTATTTTTGCAGTTTAGTATTTGATTTGCTTAAAGTAAAATTCCCTGGACAAGAAATCAGTCTCGTTTTATTTTTAAAAGACTTGTTAAATTGATCAATCTGCTGTAAAAATTCCTTTTTTTAGATAAGTTGGATGTTGTGGCTCCGACGTCTTCCCTTGTGGCATACACTGTATGGGGAGCACTGCGTGGTGAGTAGTCAGAGTGGATACAATTTACCCAGGGGCAGTCCCATGCCATATAAAAAGGACATTGGAAATTTTGAAAAGAACAACGTAAGAAGAGGTGCCAAAATCCTGTTTAGTGGGTGTGGCTTGAAATGTTTTTCACTCACTGTTGCATTATAAGTTGTTCATTTGAGCAAGCCCTATTGCACATTTTTGACACCCACTTTTCAAATTATAGCTGAAAGCCTAGGCTACAGTATTTGTCTGAATTGTCTTTAGAAAGGAGTAAGAAAAAAATAATGCATTTATTCACCTCCAACAATTAAGCTGCGTACTTCAGTGATCAGCCAATTTGGTTGATTACTATACTCATAGTAATAATCAACTTTATTTAAAGAGGGTAACACAGGACAGTACTTCAACTGAATAACTAATGGCCCTCAAATTAAAATTATACAACAAAAAAATTAAGTGACCAAAAATACATATCATCAAAGAGAAAGAACTACAAATATATATATGAATAAGACTGAAAGAGTAAAAACTATATTACAATTATAAAATATCCTAACTCCCCGGCTTACAATGAATATCTACAATCTATAATTGCAATAGGAATACAGCTAAGATGGTCAAGCAAGGGGAAGGTTGTCAAATGCCGGATTAGCATATGACTAAAAAAAATTAAGGTCCACTTATTTATATTCTTAAATGATCTACATCATTGTATCTCATTAAAAATGACTATAAATAGCCCTTATAAATGAGGTTACACATGTTCCTTTCTTAAGGTGAATGGGCAGAGAGTTCCAGTGCCTGGTCGTGGACACACTAAAAGTTCTCCCTCCCTCAGATTCACAATTATATCTGGGGCAGATGAGGTTTAAGGCACTGTACCGCCCACTGCGTGTGTGTGAATCTGCATTGCATTTAAGAAGGTCATACATGTAGCTGGGGCAGTTTCCTCGTAGGCACTTAAAGACCAGCGAACACTTATTGACTTTAACTTCATCATAAAATGGAGGCCACCCTAATTTGTTAAAGAGATTTACGCTATTTGATCTTGTGTCAGCTCCAAAAATTACTCAGGCAGCACAGTTTTTTTTTTCACTAGTACTGCAAAACCTTCATAGTAGTTAGTTTGGTGTTGGGGGATGGGTTGGCTTGACATAGGGGGAGAGGGGTCATTTTCACAGGTAGTAAAATTGTGTACTATCGTATGTTTCAGGTGTAGGATAGCATGTGACTGGGCTCTTTGGGGGAAAGAAAGTGGGAAAGAAACTCTCCCTCTTTATGCTGCATGAAGAGCCTGCTAACAGACTAGGTGTAGGTCTAATGCTATCATTTTTTTCTCAGGTGGATTTCATTAATTTGTTTCCAACCCACGTAGATGGACTAGTGATCATTTAGATGGACTAGTGTCGTTCAAGATGCTAAATGTTCTGTACTATTAAGTCTTGAAATGACATGAAAGCTGTACAAACAATAAAAATTAAAGTGTTAATTGTTTCAAAGTCTACTTATGATCACTTATTTATTAATTAAATGGCCTCAGTTAATTTCGCAACTAAAATTTTCAAAGTTGCAACCAGACATTTTTTTTAATTTCAAGCCCTGTATAGATGATCATTAATTTGTGGTTTATATTTTTCAGGCCTTGAAACATTCAGTCAGATAGTCTACCAGGATTCTGATGGGTTTGTAAGTTGAAAGATTGAAATAAGAAGTTATTTTCATTTTTTAAAATAAATTATTGTATCTAGAAGACCATGAAGAGCATGACGATGTATCGTAACTTGAAGTGTGATCGTGATTGTTGCCAATTCAAGCACTCACCTCCCATCAATACAAATGTGGCATGTTGGTTTTTGGTTAACCTTCCTTCTGAAAAAGAAGAACTTCCTTAATCCAATTCAGTCTGGAAGCGATGGACAAATATTTTGCAATGGAAGCACTCTGTACATGTAGATGTGCATACTGCCAATTCTCATTCATTGACAGGTTCATTCACTGATTCACTCGCTCTTCATTCCTTCATTTCTGATGTCTTAATTCAAAATATTTTAATCGCTGACAGATAGAAGGTAAATAAATATTGAACCAGTTGTTAGGAATGATTAAATGCTGACTGTACTGTGTTATTCATTTTGATTGTAGTATTTTGCCAATGGGACTCATATTGATGACTACCCTCGTTTTCATCACAGAGGATTTCTGATTGATACCTCTAGGCACTATTTGAATGTGTCAGTTATTCTTCAGTTCTTGGTAAGTAAAAGCTGAACACAAGTACTGTATAAAGCACCTCACAAGAGTCTTGATCTGTTATTCCAGTATTGGTGAAATTACTCAGCCATAATTGCATGATGGTGACAATTAGCGCAAACCTGTAGGACTTCTAGAGCTTGAGAAAATTTGGCTGGCCAATTATAAGTAAATAATAGAAGAAAATCAGAATTTTCACTATGAATGACATTATTTTCTAGTATATACTATCATCATCACTTTGTCGGGCATTGTGGCGCATTTTGCAGGCTATAATGTATTTTTAACAGGGCATCTGACAGGATGCGGTGGTGCGGATCCCCATAATTCGCCCACTTCTGCATCCTCTGCATCCTTGGGGAATTTTTCCCCATAAAACTAGAAAATTGCTGCATATAAGCGAGAAGGCAACTGCCTACATGTACCATCCTCAGAAGCAAAAATAGCGAAAAGATTGATTATTTTGAAGAAGTTTTCAGCCAAAACAGCGACGAAAAGTTACAATAGGTGGTTTTCTGAAAATGTGCCTTTTCATTGGTAAACATTATTAAATCCAGGCATTCCATGTATCTTCTAGTGATGGGACTGGGTTCTAGTTTTGGGACCTCTGGTGTCTAGTTTTCCTCGTCCGATTTAATGCCTGGTTACTAAGCTTCGGACAAACTCAACAATGTAAACTATGGAAAACTGCGTTGAACGAAGAAATAGGGATTACGTACCTGTCCATGAACGGCAGCAAAAGGTCAAACATGAAATAAAGGCCTGAAATTGTTGGTGAGACGTTAACATGTATTTTATACGTTGGAAAATGCAAAGGGAACAACTTTATTAATTTTACAAATTTCCGCATAACCTGGCGTCTTTTCTGCATAATCGTCACTTACTTCCGCATAATATTGCTTAAAATTTCCGCATAATTTTCCATTTTTTCCACACCCTATCAGATGGCCTGATTTTAGCCCGCTGAAAGAAACCATTGAAAGGTGAGAATCGAACAGTCATACAATATAAGCAGCCAATCAAAATCGAGAAGCCATTGGAATGTTTGTGCCGTTCTCTTGCAGCATTGGTGAAAGAAATGATGGCGCCATTTTCATGCCCAGATCATGGCTGAAAACACAATGAACATCGAGGAAAAATTACCGGTAAATTCTCAGTCTTCTCAACTATAGGGAGAAGTTCTACAACAGTTAGAGACTGATTCTGTGCCAGTAAACACCAAAAAACAGACCCCTTGAAGAAGTTCACTCTATAGGCTAGAGAAGCGAAAAATAAGCTGTGATCTTCACACCGTGAATCCAGCTTAACTAAATGGAATTTTGCGAAAACTTTTTGCCGAGGTGAAAACAAACATGAAAATGGATCTCACGCCAAGTGCCTTGACCTGGTATACGAGCTGCTATTCACTGTGCAATTGTGGGACAACCTATTTCAAGGTCAATAAACATCCTGAACAATGTCGAGTTTACACAAGCGAACAAGATGTTTGAAGTTGTTTGTAAATCATATTACAAGCGTGGGAACCCTAAACCACAACACAAGAATCCAATTAAAGCTGGAGATATGGAGAAATTGAACTGGTATTTTTCAAATGACTGTCCAGACAAGCTCCAAGAATTTGTGTGGTTCAACCTTTGTTATTATTTGGGCCGGAGAGGAAGGGAAGGTTGGCGTGAATTTACAAAGAACTCGCTTGAGTTCAAGCACAACGATCAAGACAAAGAGTACATGTATGTCACTATAAAGCATACAAAACAAAACAAGAACAATCAAGGTGGTTCTAAGCAGAAAGATCAAGATTACACTGATGTGAGAATGTATGGGTTACTCGGTTCGTTGATGGATCCCATCTCATCACTGAAAATTGATGCTCAGTAAACTTCACCCTGATTGTGAAGCCCTCTTTCAGACTCCATTGACAAAGTTCTCCAAGGTGGCAGAGTGATGATACAAGAACAAACCCTTGGGAAAGAATTCCATCACCCAGCCTATGCCCATGATTTCCAAAAAGGCTGGACTTTCTACACAGCACATTGTGTAAGGTGTAGGGGCATTCACTATAACAAGACTTGACCAAGCCAGGGTTGATACCAAGCAAATTTGCTCAATTACAAAGCATAAAAAGGAACAAAGCTTGACATCCTACATAAAGGATAGCTCAGCCTCACAGAAACAAGCTTGTTCGGACAAATTTCTTAGTTGTCTGTTTCTTTCAAAAAAAGCTTCTGATGTAAATACAATGTGCAGTAGCTCGATGGCTGGCGGGGAAGTGCATGTAACTTTTGCGGCTTCAAGCCAAACACACTCTGTTCAACCAGTTATGCCAAACTGTCAGTTTAGCAATTGTACTATTAATTTCAACACTTACAAATAGGCTTTGTCAAACTTTCTTTTCATATCTTCTATAATTTTTGAACACTCAAATGACAAGATTTTGTAATTTCAAGCCAGCTGTAGTGCATTTTCATTGAGGGAGAAATAAAAGCTTTTCAACTTGTAAATGCTCGCATGATTGTTCAGACTGTTTTGTTGTCATTTTTTTTCAGTTTTTATTTTCTCAATGCCCTCCAAAGTGATATTAATAGTAATAGAGTTTATGTTCTTGGGCATAAATATGTTTTGGGCCCTTCTCAGGCTCATTTTAGCCCTTGCCTAGTGGCTCGGGCTAAAATGATTCTGAGTTGGGCCCAACACCTATTTATGCCCGCGAACATAAACTCTATTGTTATATTATGAGGTAGCTTATCCAGTGCTTTCAATAAGACACGGCACACACCGGAGCACTGGTTGATGCTCTGTTGAAAGTGAGCAGGTAGATTTACCGTGTTCAAGTCAAATTCAAACATTTCTCCTGGGCTTCTCATATTACTCTGGCAGGTGTGTTCCGAGGTAGCCACCTACTTCAAATCTTATTGAAAGCACTGTTTATCCCCTCCCACACCCCCTCCCCTTCCTTGGGATCAAGGCCTTGTAAAAGACTTAATAAGGATGCATTATAGTACAGAAATTAGACCAAAAACTATGGAAGAAGTGTCTAAATATAACTGTTTCCCCTAGAACAGAGAATTCCATTGAATTAATTATTTCTAAACCCAATAAGTTTCATGTTAATTTATAGTTAGCTTGTGTTACATACATGTATTATGTATGACTGTGTGTTTTATGCAATAGGACGCCATGTCATACAGCAAGTTTAACGTTCTTCACTGGCACGTTGTAGATGATGATTCCTTCCCATTTGTCAGTAAAACTTTCCCACAGTTGAGTGCTGAGGTATGTATCAGAATCATTCAATAATTAATCAACTATTCACTGAAGTGGAGGTAAATATCCACCGCTAGCCACCGACACTGATGTGAATAGTTGTTTTAGTATATTCTAAAACAGTGAGATAATATACACCACAAAAAATTAATTTGGATGATTTCTTCACTTGTCACGCATGCAAACCGGATGCCATTTTTTCCCGAGTTGCTCGAAAGTAAATAGCACAGGATATTCGGAGTTGACAAGCCAATCAGCGCGCGCGTTTAACACTATCCACTGTTTTAGTATATACTAATTTAATTTATATTGTGTATCTAATTACTTATGGATAAAGGTTCATTGTCTTGTTCAATGAACAACACTTCAGAGAGGGTCACTAAAAGACAGCCATAAGCAGTTGTAGCTTAAACAATAAGTTCACGGGCTGCTTTGGTTCTAGGCTTGTTTGTGGTACATATCTTCTTGGTTTCGGTGATCTGTTTGACTTGGGAACTAGGAGGGACCCCTTCCTTTCAGAACGAGTGAAGATCAAGTCCCAAGAGTTGATCTTGATGATAAATTAATTAAAGAATCTTAAAAGTATGCATATACACTGTCATCCTGCCCGCAATGGCATCTTGAGTATTGTGTATTTTGTGTCCCCCTTAGCAAAATCAATGTTACATCTGATTATCAGGTAAACAAACATTAGTTTTGTTTTGAAATCTGTTCGTGTTCAATTTTTAGGGTGCATTTAATAACAAAACGCATATTTACCGTCACGATGATGTTGAAAAGATTCTGGAGTATGCAAGACTGAGAGGAATACGAGTGGTACCTGAATTTGACACACCTGTGAGTTATTCTGACTCATCTATAATTCAGTTAAACAGAGAAATTAAATGTTCATCACTGCTTAAAGTCAGCTGTATCAGGTTTGTATTAAGTGAAATGCTGCCTCAAGACATGTAATTTCTGATTTTGAATTAATTACATCTGGCAAATTATGTCAGTGGCTCACGATCATCTGTGGTTGAGTATGGATATTTTCTGGAATTGCCCATCTAATCAGTTTATGTTGTCATGTGACATGTTATAGGGCCACACCTTTTCATGGCGGAGTATTACTAATTTGTTGACTCCGTGTTACTCGCATGGAAAGCCAACTGGGTAAGGATCAATAAATACGTGTAAAATACCTGTAACTATGACTCATATGTAAATTATGTAATATCATGGTAAAAGTCCATGTGTAAGCTGCACCTGTAGATAAGCCACACCCCCAATTTGGAAGATCGAATTTAAAAAGAAAAACAATCAGAGACAATAAACTTTGAAGTTCCAATGAAGTCCTATTAGTTAACAAACAAGGACAAACAAGTATGGTTTCAAAACACTTTCACGGTGACAAAATGACTGGTCACAGGCCTCATCACAGCAAACAGCTTCGTGGATCAGAAATGGAGATTCCTTGTGGGTTGGTGCTCAGTAGTTTTATTTCTGATTGAATGAAATTTTTTAAGCCAATCATGTGGCAAAGTAATGCAAAACCATACTTTTCTAAACTTTCAAAATACTATAGTTGTAGTCAGGCATGATAATAAGAAATAACAATTTTTTTGTCACTGACTAAAGATAAACCTTTGTGTGGGGATGTTTCGGTTAAAATACTATAACCTTCTTCAGCAGTAAAATGGCTTACGAATGCAAATGAGCCATTTTATTGCTGAAGAAGGTTATAATATTTTAACCAAAACGTCCTAACACAAAGTTTTTTTTAGTCAGTGACAACAAAGTTTTTATTTCTTTTTCTAAACTTGATCAATTATTATAAATTGGTCTAAGAAAGAAGTAAAGAGATGCTTTAAATCAATTTGTAATAAGAAAAGCTAACACAGTTGCATGATTAACATAGGGATGGTATGCAAGAGTTATTTTTTGTGAATAAAAAGCCCCTGGAGGTAGTGAATAGATGACTTGCTTGTCCAGTGATCCATCTACAGTAGAAATAGGCAGTAGTGAGTCCTGGGACTCACACAGCCAAAAGCCTGTGAGCCCCTCAGACAAAAGAGTGAGTCCCATACAGCATTTAAGCTCAATTTCTGTGCAGAATGCGTTGTTGCATTCGTGGGACGTCTGTAGCTTTGTAACCAGGCAATTTCCTCGAAACTAGTTTTCAGGCCCTTTGGTCAAAAACGAACTGGCATATTTTCGGTGCTGTTTTGGGGGAGAAATTTCTTCAAAATAACCAATCTCTTTGGAACTTTTCCATTTTGGGTTGTAAGGAAGCTGCTTTATCGCTAATACGGCACGATTTTTGAGTATTTTTTGTAAAAAAAATACCTCTTAGTCGGTGCGTCGAGTATGTTGTTAGCCTGCAGAACAGGCGGATTAGCGGGTTCTAGATTTTTTAGCGCTCCTCCCCTCGCACGCAACTCACGCTTCGCGCTCGCTTCGCTTTCGCCTCTGTTCGCCAGAAATATGCAAAAAATCACGCCTGTTCTGCAGGCTAGTATGTTGTGGACGGGCCAATCGATGAGGGAGTCAGCGAGGGAGCGAGCGAGCGAGCGATGTATGTTTGTATGCCACACCAATCAGATCGGATCTACTATAAACAGCCAATCAAATTTCTTGTTTTAAAGATAAATGGTATATGAGAAGATTTGATCCCGATACAGTTCAGAAAGGCCATATTATTCTTCTATAAAAGAGGAGGAAGTATTCGTATATTGGGTTTACTTCGGCATTTTCTGTGGGTTAGGCTGAAGATTTTAGTTATTGACGAGATGAGCCTTGAGGTTTGAAACAGTGCGTGAGCTAGTTGTATGCAAATAAACGAGATGTTTTTATTTTTAGTTACAAAGGTAACTTGATATTTTTGTTTTTCACAAGGAGTAAATTCAATTAGACGTCATGCATCATTGCTTCTAGTTCTTAAGAAATGTTTTAAA
>JAHPZR010008936.1:0-5000 GCA_019787425.1 Platygyra sinensis | reverse complement strand
CTTTGCATGCCTATATTTCTGTTTTGTGCAGAAAAAAGCTCTGCATGATCATGTGGATGGGGATGCTAGCAAATTTTATGCGGATCTGTATTGCCGCATCTTGCCAGTTGTTCTGTTAAGAGAGGAAAAGGCATAATCGGTAATCGTACCGTAAACACCGGCGTATAAGCCGCACCTTTTTGCTAAAAATTTTCATATCAAATCGGGCTCATCTGCAAGAACATCCGCATAAATTGACACTTTTCAGCAAAAATTTTACAATCTGCATAGACCTGATGATAAGAACTCCACAAAACTATACCACAGTACGCTTGCTTTTGTGAGTTTGGTGGCTCCTGAAAGAGCCGTTTTTGTTCATATTGACTGGTTTAACGTTGCCTTTCTTGAGCAGCTGACTGTCACTCGGCAGGGAATCTCTTTCCACCAGAAAGTTGTTTACAGTGCCGCCGATGGCCGCTCACTTCGACAGAAATCAATCCCTCAACGAGCAAGCGAAAATACGCGTGGTAAACTGCCTCGTTCCCAGTACTCCCAACTTCTGATCAATTGCCTGGTTACTAAGCTACGGATGAACAAACCGAAACCGAAGCGTTCATGTTGTTGTATGTAAATTCAGGTAAATTCTATTGAGAAACGGTCGACATAATGAAAAATAATGGATTAAAAATACCAGAGAAAGATCAAATTTATGTCTAAGTCGGATTTTCATACCATTACAGAGCTAAAATTATAGGAAAGAGTTTTAGTATTCTCTGTTAATGTTAGTTATTGTGCGGGTTGGCCCATTCAAGAAACTTTCAGAGGAAGCAATGAATGTACATAACAGACATCTTTCTGAAGACTCCACTTTCGATTTATTTTAATTTCTTTCCAAATTTGTCCAAAATTTGAGTCCCAAACTTGGGGTGCGGCTTATCTGCGATTGCAGCTTATACACTGGTGTTTACAGTAATTGTAATTGTTTGCATCCAAATGGATGCTTGCATGCGGGACTAAATTTGTGCGTCTTTTGGGAAATTAGGGACCTTACGCATATACATGTACGACAGCGACGGCAAGGACGACGCCTAGTAAAAAATTTGTTTCTATTTTACTTTGGAATTTCTCATTTGTTGAGATCTATTCAGTGTTTCTGTTGGTATTAAACCTTGCCCCTGCTGAACATGCAACGAATGCGTTAAGTTTCAAATAGAAATAAGAACTTAGCCATTGTTGTTCACGTTCTCCAAACAATGCAGAATTTGGTCATTTCGCGTTGCTGTTTTGCAGAGGACGGCAAAGAAATGTACAAAGATTTATAACGCACGTGCACAGCTGTTGTTCTGCTCATTAAATCTTTTGTTTGGTGACGTTCTCGTTGCCGTTGTCGTCGTGTTTTGCCTAAGGTCCCTATTTATGCGTCTGAGACACAGGACGTGCAGGTAGATGAATCACTGCTTGTCAGTCGATGGTGTTACCAGTCTGGCCCATTAAAAGTGATTGGTCAGTCTAGCCTTAATGGTATTGGCTGCAAGACTTGTGTATTAAGTTTGTCATCGGCCATTGGTCGGTTTCGATCCATGTATTCCATGTATATGTTAGTCAGATCGGTCTGTTAGAGTTCCATTTTTCAGTTTCGTTTACAGCATGGATAATTCGTTTGTAAGGCACTAGTACTTGTTGACATTTGTTAAGAGGTGTTTGTTGTAAGTTATAGTGTACTGGTCAGCTTTCCAGAGTTACAGTAGGTGTAACTCTTGCTTACATACATCTCTCACTCACTCACTCATCCATTGTCCCGCTCATAACATACCCCAGACGCGCGGACTAAGAGGCATTTTTGTTACAAAAAAGAAATCAGTGATTATGTAATAATTAAATCATTGTCATGCACTAATATAACCATTTAAGCATAGTGATGTGTGTCTCACTAGAGAGGCTAGCAGTCTAAAGTGTCCATTTTGTGTCTTTGCAGGAGTCCCCCCCATTGAGGCGGGGGAAGTTTCTTCTCGTTTTTTCCAACAGGCCTGTTATACTTTGTCGACGGTTTCGAAGAGACCGATTTCTCTCTGATCGCAACAGCGGGCTTTTTACCAATAAGGCTAGTCACCTCATTGTTCAGAGCGCTGACAACATCGGGCAGCCTTTTTGCCCACTCAGTTGACCGCTTGCCCTCAGGCAGAAGCATCTCCACGGCATACTGATGGCCAAACAGACGCTCTGCAAGTGTGCGATTGAAACGCTCGACAATTGCCTGATCTCTGTGAATTTCAGTGCGGCCGCGACGAATGTAAGTTTCATGTTTTTCCATTTCTTTCGTCACCCCACCCATGAACTCGCGGCCAGGATCAACCTGTAGCATCTGAGGCCAAGTCAAAGGACTGCGTCTGTAAATTGCCTGGAACGCTTTCGCAACCTCGTCAGAGTCTTTCGAGGTCAGCGGCTCCGCCTCTTTGTAACGGCTGGCGATGTCGACAACAGTCAACGCATATTTGTAAACCTTCCTTCCACGAGGAAGTTTATCATGAGGCAAAAAAAGAAGGTCTGCCTGGTGGACCGAGTTGGGGGACGTCACATCAAATTTCGGGCGAGGAACGTAACGCGGTGCAGGAAGATAGATCTGCCAGAGGGCCTGCTTGTAAAGCCACTGTTTGGACACATTTTCAGGCACTTTCGCAGCATCCGCTAATTTTTTGATTGCAGACACACCTTTCCAGTAGCCCTGAGGGCTGTAGTAGATTTTGGCGAGTTTGGCGTCCATTTATATTGAGGCAGAAAATGTTCAAAGAAAACGAAAAGCCGCGTAACCAAGCGCCAGCGCGCTCCCGCCGACAAAAAGAAGCTCGCCCTGTTTCTGCTGATCGCTTGGCTGATAATAGTCTGAAAACTTCGGCTCCTTTGGCAGTTTGTAATCGGGGTGGGCCTGGTTGTAGAGCTTGAACGCGTAATCGGTGTTCGTGAAGTTTTGGCCCGCCTGGGCTTTGATTTCTCTGTTGGTTTCAATCCAGTCAAGAAGCCGCGTGCGCTCGCGAGTGTAATTTGCCATATCTGTTTGATATTTTTCGAGGGCTTTGTCATGCCTTGTTTTCTCGGCTAAAGCGGCCTTGCCACCGCCAGACAAGTAATTTGCAAGATAGTTGCCGCCAGTGAAAGCCGCGGCGTTGATAATCGCACCGCCAATCATAATCGCAATGCTGGCCATTTTATTGAAAGATTACATTTTTTCAAACAGGAAGAATCTTCTGGTCTTCGAGATACTGTTTCAGCGCGATGGCGCCCGCCAAGACGGCGGTGAATTTGGCATAGTTCATGCCGCTGCTGCTGGGGTCTGGGGTGAGGTTTTCTTTCACGGCTTTTTTTCCAAGCCAGCCAAGGCCGGCGGCCAAACCGGTCAGAACTGCGGCGTCCATGATTGTTTTCACAAGCTTGTTGTCAGACATGTTGAATATATTCAAAGATTATTTTTTTAATTCATGATTTTCTTTACATTGTGAAAGTTTTCTTCACAATCTTCAAGCCGTGAAAACATTTCCTCGATATCTTCATTTTGATCATGTACTTTTATTATGACCCAACCAAACGCAAAGGTGATAGATGCAAAAAGTGCGCCCAGAAAGATTTCATCCATAAACTTAGCCATTGCTATATATTAAAAAAAATATTTTTTCAATTCAACGACAAGCCCCGCACAAATGAGTGCCATGAATCATGTGATACTCATCATCGTCATAAACTTCTTGGCAATGCCCACACACAGCTTTATGGACTGGCGAAGTTTTATCTTCTGGCGAAGTTTCATCTTCTGGCGAATGAATGATATGCCAGGAAAGTTTTAAAGCCTCTATTGTGGCGTTTACCCAGAAGAAAAATATTCCGCTGATGGCGGCAGCTTTGATTGAGGTCTGAAGAGCGTTAAATTTTCGCATGGTATATCAATATGGATAAAAATTCAATTGATCAGTCACTCCTCTCAATCGTCCAAGCCTTTTCACCAATTTTTTTGTAAATATAATTTTCTATCGCCTAGCTCGCAGCCTATCTCAAATTCATCGTCATCAGGGATTAATATTTCAGCAAACCACTTTTTTTCAGAGATTTTTTTGTAAATGATCTCATTTTTTTGAAAAGTGAAGCCAATTTGACAAAAGTCGTCAGCTTTTTCTAAAGTGTCTTCAAAGGGATGGTTCTCCCAAAATCCTTCTTCGTCGCTATATTTTTTTCTGGTGAAAAGATAGTAGATATCGTTTAAAAGATTGAACGCCCCATATGCGGTTAAAAACCTAAGCAAGAAGCTTGTGATTTCTGATTTATCCATATATTGAAACAGAAATAAAGTCTAATCCATCAGATTGATGCCTTTTCTTGGTGCAACATCGACAGGCGTATTTGGAGGAGCGGGCGGCGGAACCTGGGGCTTTTTGGGGGTTAACAAGCTTTTGATCTCTTCGCGTTTGTAGTAGATCCCCGCCAATGAAACGACAATGCTGATGACGCTCAGCCATTGTGTTGTTGTAAGAACGTTTTTGGCGCTCTCAACTTCTGTTGGCAGGCGTCAGCTGTCGGGGGCTCAGCCTGTTTTAGCTGATTGTTTGCGATAATGACATTGGCTTCAGCTAATGCCCTTTTCTGGGCCTCGCGGGCCTGTTTTGTTTTCGCCGCGATAGCTTTGCCCGCAGCGACACGTTTTGGATTTTTTTGTTTTGTGGCGGGCGTTTTTGAAGTGACTTGTTGAGTCGTATCAGGTTGAGTCGTATCAGAATCTGCCATGACGTATATTTACTGAATAAATTATATTTAATTGAGCAATAATTATTCAGAAATAAGGGAATTTGAACCCCGCCAATGAAGCGGCAAGGTAGATGATACTCAGCCATTGTGCTGTTGTAAGCAAGGGTTCTGCCTTTTCGTGGGCCTCGGCCTCAGCCCGTTTTAGCTGACCGTTTGCGATAATGGCTTTGGCTTCAGCTAATAACTGGTCTTTGCGTTTTGCTTCAGCTAATGCCTTTTCGTGGGCCTCGGCC
>JAHPZR010008935.1:47500-67355 GCA_019787425.1 Platygyra sinensis | reverse complement strand
GTACTCCAGGTACAGTGTTTGTTTGATGTCAGTGATTGAAAACAGTTTTATCAGAACACAGCTTATACATTGGAGCAGCCCTTCTTGTACCCCAAGGTCAATCATCTAGAACCCAAAACCCCTATGGAGTGGGTTTGAGACAAAGTACATGTACAATAAAAATAGCACCAAACTGGAGTCAACCCCAAGATTTTCTGTACCAAAGTACAATGTTTGTTTGATGAACAAGCCTTATCAGAGTACAGCTTGTGTGCAGTAGATCCCCTTGTCACTCTCCAAGGTCAATGATCTAGTACCACCCACTTTCAGTCAGTTTGAGATGACGTACAAAAAAATTCACTGCCCAACTAGTGTCAGTGACCCTAATGACCCTCTGTTCCCATGTATGATGTTAGTGTTATGTCAATATATAGCTTTTGTATGTGACAAGGTGGTCCATCCCTCTTCCCCAGGGTCAAATAATCAAGGGTCCCCTCCCCTCCCCTACTGGCAGCATTTGAGACAAACAATTTAGCACCATTTAGACGAAAGGTAGACAAGATCACGAGTGATATTAACTTATCTCGAGAAAATTATACAAGCTTACCTCTGTAATCCGAGAGGAATTTTGTTGTGTTTCATCTCAAAAAATCCTTGCATGATAGTGGACCATTCGATAACCAGAGCGGAAATAAGAAAGTTATATCCCAGGGAACTAAATCCATATTTCTTCAGAAATGTCAGAAGAAGGCCAAACCCGATAAAAAGCATGAAATGGAGTCCTTCGAACACTAGAATAAAACACAAACAGTCTTTCATTGAAAAATAAAGAAAAAGAAATGTTGCCGGAATACCTAATTTACGCTTAATGAAGATTAATTTAAGCTTAATAAAGCTTGATTGTTTTATGCAAGTACACTGTGACAGATCTTTCCATCAATTGTGAGCCTATGTGAGACATAATCGTGACGGAAACTGAAAATACTGGACCTTCAATAAAGTCGGCAATCGATATCACTCACCAGAATAGTTAGACTCGATCTTTGTCCCATGTTCGGCCTGTTCTGGCAGTTCTGTAAGGAGATCGTCGCTGTACCCCACAAAAACTACGAACAAAATTACCAGCAATCCTTGAAGAAGAAGCAACAAGCCGGCAAATTTTCCTGTGCCTATACTTTGATCTGCCATACCTGTCTTCTTCTCGGGCTGAAAAAAACTTTCGAGGAGCTAAACGTGTTGTACAAGATATCACTCCATGGGGAATAACAGAATCTCACACTCGCTCGATTATTTCTTTTCCTGCCGAGGGTAAGAGGGCCAGCGGTAATACACGACAGTGATACTTCTGTCAGCACGAGGCAGCTCACGAGATCCTCTCACTAGCTCCGAGTCACGTTCATGGGCTTTTAGGCATGCAATACAGTGGGGAATTAGGGGGTTTAAACGAGTACATGGAAATTTTACCCTGAAATATGGCCACTATCAATAGGGTAGTATTTTTGGTAGAATATTCAATATAATATACATATCAAGTCTGTCACCCTCCCTCCAGACTGCCACGTTTGAGTCTCTGCCAACTGTTAGTAGTCAGTTAGGGAATTAAATGTTGTGGATGAGTATCATGAGATTGAGTTGATAATGATTAGAGATCAGTTTTTCACTTTGTTGTCAACAATCTAACTAGTCAAAGCGAACCACCACGTAGGAGAAAGAAATTCATCACGCCCTTTGTCTGTTACTTTGTAAGCATACAATTGCTTTTTTTTCCTTATACTACCATAATGATGGAATGTTCCGCTGACTTTTTCGCTAAACAAAGGAAAGGTGAAAACTAGGAAAGAGAAATCCGACAATCTGCCAGAACATGTTTGTTCCGTTGTGTTCCGCTTTTAAAGCTAAACGGGGGAGTACTTCTCAAGGCAGTCCACAGTTTCAAAACAGATTTCCGAAATTTGACTAATCCATGTGACTTTCAACTGAATTTTCCGGAGTTTTGGGCCAAACGATAAACTTCCGACGGGGAATTTTACTCAAAATTGTTTTTCCCAAGCTGTGCACTTGGCCGACCTCGAAATTCTTCCCCGGTATTAAGGCTGTATTCATCCACGAATTTTTTTTTTATTACAAGATAAACTTGTTACAAATATTTTTCCAGTTACAAGCGCTCTTCTTTTGTCAAGAGATCCCAGCTAAACGGCACAAAACTTCATTTGAAGATAGAAACTTACTCCTCTTTTTACCCCTTCAGCCTTATCTTTTATTCTTTTGCCTTTTGTACTTTTATTTTCCTCTTTCCTTCTATTAATGTGGTCATTGAGTCCAACTGGGGAAGTAAACTTTGCACGTGTTTTTTTTGTGTGTGTGTGTCTTCCTCTCTGCCAATTCATCCTATTATACGCTATAAGACAGCATTTGAAAGGTTTTTTCTCCGTTTACCATCAGCTGATAATCAATTACATCTTCTTACATGAGAGGTGATGGTGTTACATGTGATACAAGCATCACTCTCCTTGGAAGCCTGTTTTAGCCCGTTTCAGAGTCAGTGTGTCATTTGCTATTGAAAACAAGAGATTATTATCATATTCTCTTGCTCAAAATAAATCGACAAAAAGCAGCCTATTCCGCCTTATCTCGCGGAATAAACATTGAAAACTGATGGTGTGAAATGGCTTTTAACTGTTCACAACAACTCTTACAGAAAACGCCACATAGCGAACTAGGTATTCGATTAAGTAAGATAACACGTGAAAAACAAAGCTGAAAATTGCAATTCCAAAAATGACCAAAAAAGGAATGGAATACATTTGACAGAGCTTCACCAAGGTCTCGTGCTTGACTCGGGCTTCAGATTGAGTGGAGCGGGTCCACGCGTACAGGGAACACGCGTGTTACGATTGAACTCGCCTTGAGGTTGCAGGGGGCTAATTATCTCAGGAATTCACGGATGGCAAGATTTAATTCCATGATATAGCTCGAAGTGAAGGAAAGACGAAATAATGCCTATCCTTAATTGAACAATCTGGAACGATAGGCTCCAAAAATTGCAGCCTACGTCATTTTTATCGAGGAGGGAAAGACCAGCCTAAATATACTCCATCATCTCAACTGACTAAATTCCTGAGCGTAAGAAACTGTCAGGTTTAACAACAATTATCAAATGGTAGAGCACCATAGGTGGTGGTTCCTTTGTTTTTCTTTTCTCATACATAAGTTTAAAGAATTCACGAAGTTCGGAAAGTTTCCAAAGAATTCCTGTATTGGTGATTCAACAAAAGTGCAAATGTATATTTTTGGAACAGATATAGGTTGCCTAAATGTCACTGGCGTCTAACAGAGTCTAAAAACAGCAAAACTGACACCAATAACTCTTTAAATATGTATACTAAAGGTTTTACTAAATTTTGTGTGTCTTTAGCGGTAACTATAGTAACAACCCCGCTTTATGGACCCCCACTTAATATAGACACTGACTTATTACGGTCAGCCTTGTTTGTCTCGAACGGCTAAACCTCATGTTTTCTCTCTGTCACTTTTTTATGACCTGACTGGCGCATTCTCATAGAAAGTTGACCACTGGCATCTCGTTCCCGAAAAGGCCCTGGGAACGAGGCTGGGACACTGGGTTCCCTGTGTACTGTGTATTTCTATTTGTAACGATTATTATATGCTGAGTCTCTCGGTATCCTGCAATAAAATGAAAGCTTTCTCTGGGATATATATGGGTTGAGTTTGTTGTTTGTTCTCGTCTCTGCTCTTAGGGTTTTTCTCCGGGTTCTCCGGTTTTCCTCCCTCCACAAAAATCAACACTTCTAAATTCTAATGCGATCTGGAAACAGTGGATGAAGAGCCACTTCGTGGAAATGCCGCTTCAAATTCCCATTTATAATTCCCATTTTTATATTTTATATTTTTATATTTATATTTTATTTAAATCACAGACCATCTAGTGAATGATTAAGGCTGGTTTTCACTAGCGACGGCGTCATAGTCAATGTCCTAATAAGAAGCACAGAGCTATACGAATTAATGAAAGTCAAGCCAGTGGAGTCAAAGGCAGAATAACGATTCTGCTGATGACTCTGTCACTTATGATCTTGTGTAAACTACATTGTTGGAATCGCAAGCAGAAATGGAAGAATTAATTAACCAAT
The DNA here is from genome assembly GCA_019787425.1 of Platygyra sinensis. Classification (NCBI taxonomy): domain Eukaryota; kingdom Metazoa; phylum Cnidaria; class Anthozoa; order Scleractinia; family Merulinidae; genus Platygyra; species Platygyra sinensis. The sequence goes on along the minus strand of JAHPZR010008935.1, from coordinate 63,225 downwards.
CACAAAGTTCGATTCCGGGCCTTGAGGTTGGTCGGTTCTTCTGCTGCTTCCGACCTCGACAGTCTAGTTTTCACTAGAACGTAAGCGACAGAGCCGTAAACGGAATCGGAAGAAATGGAAACGCTGTATTTTCCGACTCCGATTACGTCAAGCCTACGACTCAGCTTACGACTCCGATTTTCGATTTTCACTAGGCCATAAGCGCATTTACGGCTCTGACTAAGACTCCGTAAGTCTTTCATTCTTTCACTCATTCCGTCGCTAGTGAAAACCAGCTATTAAGGATTCATTCAAGGCCACACCCAACAACAACCTACATTTTTATAATAGTTTCAAGCACGGCTTATATATGAACAATTTTAATAAAAATTGGCTCGCTCCAGCAACGTAAAAGTTAAAAAAATGGAGTGGATTTGACGAGATTTTGATTTCTACAGAATGAAGCCACCTTGGATATTGCTGCCGTATTACCATACTCCGCACCCCTCCCCTCCCCCTCCCCCTCCCCCACGCCCGGTAATGAGCAGGCTAAGAGCAGTGGATTCTCGTAAAAGATGTTTATTACAAAAAGAAACCTCCTTAAAAAGAAAAGAGTAATTTAAACTAGCCGAACTAATGAAACCTTTTCCCAACTGAGAGTGCAATAATACTTTGCAACCTGAGAGCTGAATTTGTACATTTACGACAAATTAAAGCCATCGTACCATGACATCTAGTTTTCTGGGCCAGGTTATTCGAAAGCCGGTTACGCTAACCAGGATTAAACGTTAACTGAAGCATAATTTTTGCTTGTTTAAAAATGTTTTTCACCTCTAACGTTTGGTGTAGTTTAAGATTCCTATAGCTCAAAGCTGAAGGGCAAACAACATAAACAGATTACCTAACCAAAAAGTTACAAAACTGAAATCAAAATTCTCGCAAACCCTGGGTTAGGTTAATCAGGTTTTGACAACCCGGCCCGGGAGCCCAGTCTGGTAATCAAGGCTAGCTATGTTGTAGGAGCATGTTCTTTCTGTGGCAAATCCACAGGCAAACTTTCATTCGGTTAATCTAATCAATATGAAAGCGCAAGCCCTCTGAGGGTTGGCAAGACAGCTTTTGCTATCAGTGTTGCAAAAAGAAACCTATCTCGTACCCGCGTAGTGAGTCTTCAGGTTACTCGTTCAGCGGTAAGTCCCATGGCTGACCAAGAAGCGCGAAGACCCATGATGTTGCTAAGCAACACCTATGCCGGAAAACCGCAGGCTCAGTGTTAAAAGTAGGTACCGGTTCTCTTCTAAGCCCAGACTACAGACTTGGACAACGTTTCATAACTTTGGACAACGTTTCATGACTAAAAAAAATGTTGCCAAACTATAAAGAATGAAACCAGAAACCCAGTTAAGTATCATCTAATTAAAGAAAATTCACTAACTGAAACCTGCGATCTATTTTTAAGTAATTCACGACACTAGTATTGCCACAACAAACAATACAAAACCACCGTAAATAATAATGCTATAATAATCCGTGAAAACAGTGTTAGGATCTTGTAGGCCCCAGTCCTCGTACCTGCGCGGAGGGCAATAGTCCAGCTTGAGCCCGCGATGAAGCTTTCCTTTCGCCAGCGCCATGCATACCTGGCAAAAAAGCGGGTATCGCGGCTTCCACCAACGTCCGATGGCTGTGTTTGAAATGTCACCTAAACCTTTCCATTTCCACGCTAAATACTTGTTATATGCAGTTTCGTTCTTACTAAGATATTCTAAATAAGCGGCTAATTCTCTCGGGCTTTTAAAATCGCTAACTTTGATGATGGAGTTCTTGAGATTTCCTGGCAAAAATTCGTCCACTTTGTCGGTACCCATAAAAATCGGAACCGAACCAGTGGTGAGTGCATGGTAAAGCCTGTCGTCTATGAAGTAATCGCAATCCTGGTTCATGAAAACCAAAGAGAATTTGTAGTGCCGTGACAGGAGGAGCTTGTGATCTTTGAAGACATAGCGATTGTTAATTTTACCATATAACCCTATCAACCCCTCTCTGTTCTTCAAGCATGCGCCGTACGAGTCCACTTGAGTGTATTTCATGAGTTGGCGCATGTACTCCGTCCTGACGGGTTCACACTTGGAAAAGATGGCTAAAACACCACCCTGTCGTTTACGGAATGGTATTGGCGGATCTAACTCAGGCATAGGGTAAATAGGAGCTGGGAAATCCGAGTCCAGACGATAGCTCACGAGCAGGTTAAACTGGGACATTATACGTGAATCATACAGTGCTGGTGTGTAGACGGGATTCTCGTTCGTTTGAAGAATCCACGGCGCTAGGTTTTCAATGGGAGGAAGATTTGAAATATCCGGCGGTCTGGCATGAACAACAAACGCGCTGGCTTCTGTGGCACGTGACTGATCGTTGGAGAGTTCACATGGGACGGGACATTCCCCGGGTTTACCCGCATAGAAAAAAGGCCAGAAATGCGTATGATTGACTGCCGTCTTTTGAACAGGCACTTTGTGTCCTCTCACTCCAGACCAGTAAAGTATCACTCGTTTTCTCTGAGGTTTAGGAAAATCTTCTTCATTCCACTCGACGAATCCATTCGAAGGATCAGCCGGTGGCTTTTCCCCACCTGCCCGTAGACGGACAGGTTTTCGAGTTCGCGCTGTTTCATCCTTGTAAAAGTGAACTACAAACAACGCAGTCCTTATCACAATCATTACAAAGCATCCCAATAAAAGTGCTCTCCGTTTAGACGTGGGTCGCAACCAGACCATCATGTTCTCGTTCACAGTTCTTCTCAGCCGCTGTGTGCTTTGCTTTTATGTGATCACCCACTTTCCGATTCCTAACTCGCCTTGCTGTAAAAGTGAGGCTGGTGGTGAAGCAGTCAAGCGATCAACAAGCATTCCCTTGCCATGAGATCATTCTCCGTCATTCAGCCATTTGCTCGGGACTGTATGATGGCGTGAAAATAAAGAAAGTAATTCTAAAATCCGTTAGCAGACAACTCCCCAAAATGGAAACGTTTGAACACTAGATTACAATTACGCGGTAAAAAACAAGGTTTAGTCCACAGAATTAGCAAATAAGTGAGCCGGGTGACTCACAAATCAGTGTAGCATGAAAATAGACAAATAATTTTTGACGTATTTTATCCCACTGACAGAACGACAGATAAACAATATTGTGAAGCTCTCTACAATAAACAACTGTCCTTGAGTGAACACACCGTGAAGCTTGAATGCTGCTGTTTTTCTTTCTGTGACAGATTTTCGTTTGCCGTTAAAGAAACCCCACCGGCTCGGTCGCTACCGATGATCTTCAGTGTTCGTTTGCTGGTCTTTTCAGTTTTACCTCAAATCAACGCCACAAGGTACCGTGCCTTTTTTTAATCAAGAAGAGTATCTGTGCTGAAATCTTTTGCAAAACTCAGCCCGTGGGATCGAGGACTTGAATATGACATCCTTATATTAAAGGCTGCTCTCCCTGAAAATTTCCAGTAAGAAGAGTTTGTCGAAACATCAAAATTAAATTAGTCGAAACCAGCCATCAACGCATATTTTCTCCAAAAGCCGGTAAACAGCAACTCAGAAATCTTCAGTTAGACACTTATAGAAACAGAACGCAAACTTTCCACCGAGCTATTAAAGGATCTGAGTTTAATGATGCATTTCATTGACAAATTTGCGCCCGGTACCTGCAAATGGTTACAAAGCGACTGGTTGCACTGTTTGCAGTAAGATCTGTTTGAAGCTTTGTGTTTAGTTCTTTAAATGAACAATAATCCCTCTTCATGCCAACAGATTCATTTTTGTTGGAGCAAGACTGTTGCTAAAGCAAATTGAAAACAAGTCAGTGAGATCAGTCCGATCAGAAAATGATTGTCACAGGCACATATGTCACAGACACATAGGCACAGCGGATCTCCAGAAAATGTGGCAGCACGGATGAACAAAAGGCACCCATTTGCAGAGAAAGCACGCAAAGATATTTCTCTGCTCGCGAACACGATGTTTTCCGACAGCGTTTTTTAAAGTTAATGCAGTTTTTTTGTGCTTCAGAAATGTGCCAGTTTGTTCAAAACATTCGGCTCTGAACATTGTATACGAACTGAGGTATCAATGTAAGAATCTGCTTAAAAACTGGGGTTTTGCTTGGAGGATATCGTTTGTGGTGTCTCCTCTGATAACTCCTATCTTTGATTGTGTCGCGTGACCTCACCTGTTTAGACCAATCACACGCAACTATCCACAATGATTCAAGATTTAAAATAAAACTGATGCTTTTGAGTGGCTAGTTAGGCCCTGGGCCTCATCCACCACTTTACGCTTGCGAAATTTGAAAGCGGCGGTTTTACTCTGAACACGCATCTAATGTTTTCCGTCCACACTACGTCGGAGAAATTTGAAAACGCAACTGAATCACCATAGGCTCAATCATATAGGCTTGTTTCCCAGCCGTGCTCGGGAAAGGAGCCCGCGCTCCTCCCCGATGGCACTACGAGAGGTCACGAGAGAGCGGCAGAAATCGAGCCTACAATCACCAGTCATTTTGGATTTGTATTTGAGGAAAACTGGTGCAGAGAAATCGCATGATTATCGAGATATAAACGTTTTTGAAAAGCTCCTTTTTCAAAATGTTTTCCGCCCAAACTATTAATTACGCAAACCCGGCGTTTTCAAATTCCTCCGTTTTGAAGAGCGTTTTTGAAGAGCTATGTGGACAGTATGCCTAACCGTAGAAATAAAGACTGGTCACAACATCAAATGGGACCATTTTGACATTTTGGCTTCCGGGAAAAGTGACTACCATAAGGTTAAGGTTATGGAGACCGGCTTGCTTAAGATATGGAGAGCTTTTAAGATATGCATTTTTCATCTTGAGAGAATAAAGATTGTTATCATTATCATCATCATCATCATCATCATCATTATCATTATCATTATCATATTTTCTGTTTAGGTTCTAAATCCCCATTGTTATAGTATAAATATCTTTTCAAAAAAATTTTAACGGTTTTGAAAATGTATGTTGACTAGCATATGAAACGTCAAGTTTTTAAAATGTTTATCACCCCTGTTTGTGTTATATTTTTAATGAAGCTACGATGGCCGAAGACCAAGAGTTCATACAACAAATTAAACTTTCGACATCCACGTGACCAGGTCGTGCACCTTGAAATCGCAACAAATTGTTGTGCCAGCTGGCGTGAAGCAAATCATTTTTTTGGCAGTTTTTTTTTTTCTATTTTTAAGTAGGCAGGTTGGACTGATGATACAACAAAACCTTAAATAACTGGCCCGAAGGGAAACAGTGAATTTTGTTTCCCCGCGACCAGGGGAAACAAAAATCAATCCGTTGAGAGCAGATTCAAAACTATCCGGATTTGTTACTGAATTCGCTGAATGCGTGTAGACAGAAGCCTTATTTGGAAAGAAAAAGTTGCGGATTCGAAAATATCCGGAAACGTGTGGTGGACGGGGCCTAAGTACTTTTATAATATGGCTTGTGCTTGTACCGGATATAGCGTGCTCTCTACTGATTGGCTATGATTCTGGGGCAAAATATTCTCCCGTAATGCCCACGGGCTGATTACGAGCCTGCAAAAACAAAGCAAAAGATATTTAAAACAACTGTTGCTTTTTTCCTGAAAATTGTAGCGGCTAAAACCGGTGAGTGACGAGGAATGCCCTGAGAGTGAATTCTATTACCCTGACAAGCTACAATTTCAAGGGAACAGTGAATCCATAGCGTTGTAAAATAACGAATGTGAAAGCGAGGCAATGTCGGATCAATTTCTTACCGGTGTCGAATATTGTTGCAAATAGGAATAAGTAGCCGCGATCGTGGCTATGCTGATTTAAATTTTTTCCCGACTACACCAAGAAAAGTGTCAAAGGAGTTTCACTGTTCACGTTATCATCAAAAACACACCATGCCACAACACGCATTGCTGCGTGCGGTTTGCAACGATCTCTCATTTTCTTTCTTTTTTCACATAGGGGTCTATCACACATGATAAACGCTGGCTTGACATATATCTCTCAGTATAATATCGAGTATGAAGCGAACTGTTACGAGAACTTGGAAAAATTATTTTAATTATTACTGAAAATGGGATGGCAAAATCATCAAAAATCGACGAAATTAACTCGGATGCCATGTAGGACCCTTTCTCTATGTTGTATGAAGAAATTAAAAAAAAGGACATACTCTGTGGTGTAGAATTTTGAATCTCCTCCAGTTCTCTGCATCCGCTTTTAGTTCAGCTGCGCGACGTTTGCAAATGACTTCTAGAAGGTGAAAGTTTTTGAGTTATTGAACGGATGACACCGTTTGGAATTAGTTATATAACAGACATCTGGGGCAGATCCAGGATTTTTCTCAGGAGGCGGCCCACCATTAAGGAATGGCGCAACTGACTGGCGAGGTAAACAAACTTTATAAGTGAATACGAAGAAGCCTTCATCTCATGTGGTGAGGGAGGAGGTGCGCTCCCTCTGTAGCCTCCCCCTAGATCCGTCCTTGGCATACTGAGCCTGGGATAATATTTGACTTCGACAGCTGGTGTCTTGTGTTTAAGTTTCAATATCATTAAATGAAAACCTATGGAAACCTTACCGAGTTACAGGGTATTATTTCCCCAACGAAGCCGGTGGGGGTGAGCCCCATGAAGTAATTCATAAGCCGAATAGGTAAAAAAGAGTCCTTTATCAAGAACATTTTCGAGCAAAAAAATCTCTAGAAGGAAAGAACTTAAAATTTTGCAAATATCGATTAAAAAATAAGACTGATATCCCAGATTTAGAGATCTGTTCACGATGTCTTTGATTTCTTATCTTCTGAGGACACAATTCAGAAATCTATGGATCAAACCAGCAGTGTATATAAAACGTATTGCGGGGAAACATCAGCGTTAAATTCATGCGATAATTAATAGTAGAACTCAGCCGGTTATGACAAACATCGTCCCAGATTCCCAAGGACCACTCAGTTCCTAAGACTAGCGGATAGATAGATATTAACAACATTTACTTACATGGGAAAAGGTTTCAGATCACAATACGTTACTTACAGGTGTGATGTGGAAAATCTCTGCAAAACTTTACTTGTAGAGACGACAACCCTTAGCTCACTTAATAAATGAAATTTAGCGGAGAAATATAGAATCGCCGAATCGCCGCCGTTTCTGCCGTTATAAAATGTGAAAATGAATGTTGTTTGAACCACCCTTTAAATGATTTCTGCCCAAATAAAACTTCAAAAATACCTGTCAAGGACTCCAATGGCTGTTTGCATTGAATTTCCAGCGTTTAGCTCAACCAAACTGTTTTTCGTTGTTCGATATTTTGTGCCACACGTTCAGTTCACACGACCCGTCAACTTACATCCAAGCACTACCCTCTGGTTTTTTAACAGCTGTTTTAAGCCGTAGCCTAGCAGGGCTATAGATTATCTAAAACGATAAGCATTTAATTACTGTCTCTAAGAAAAACAGTGAGTTTTGTTTCCTTGAGACCCACAATGTTCCCGGAGGCGAATCTGAGGGGAAAATTGAGGTCGAAGGGAAGCAAAACTCATTGTTTCCCATGGGGCCAGTCATAAAGCGTTTTGTAATACTTCCTAACTCAAACATAGAAAAAAACTGCAAATTTTCATATTTTCAAAATTGTAATATTTAGTTTTCATATTTACTTTTTACAAGACATACCATGAAGGCTTAAGAAAACGGCCATTTTTTCTTTGTCTGAAGAATAAAGGCGTTCCAGATTTGTTCAGAATAGCAAACATCATTTGTTATAAATTTAAATGTTTACTTAATAGTCGTCCTCTTTTTGGCATCTCATTTTGAAGATGAAGGGTTTAATTGACACTGTATATTTTGTGCTGCTTGTGTTGTCCACACGTTGATTAATTTGATTAACCGAGAGATACTAAACACTCTCTCATTGGTCGATAGTTGAGTTTTAAAGACGACAGTTGTTCCGTTTTAGGAGGATTCGCACGTACTTTTTAGAATATTTTATAAAAGCCATAGATTACTTTCTCTGTGTTCACAGAGCGACATCTAACTTAGCCTGGGGTGTTGGGTGAATTCTCGAAAGTTATGCAACTTGCGTCCAACTATTGGGCTTTTTTACGGACAAAATATCGAACGTGGATACATCAATGTTTTCTTTCAATTACGCTATTGTTATATGTTATAATACAAGTTGTAAAATAACATAAATCAGTTGTGTCCGGGATATATCCAGTGGCGGTTCCAGACTTTCAGCTAAGGAGGGGGCCCGGTTCTATTTTACTTGCCCAGCCGGCTTTTCTTCCTTCAGTCATTTTTTTTTCCCCAAAATAAGGGGGAAGCGCGGCCCTCCCGGGCCCCTCCCCTAGATCCGCCACAGACATTGATTTTGAATGCCATACATCGATGTTGTGTAGCATTAAATCCCTTTGCTAAATCATTTATGCTTGAGATAAGGAAGTGGAAATGGACGAAGAAATTAAAGGGGCTCAGTCACGGTATTTTGAGTTATATTGAACAACGACAAAATTACCTTTAAAATGAAGGAAACTTGAAAATAATACTTTACAAAGATAGAAAAAACATCAAAGAGACAATAATAAACCATAAAGGAAAAAGGATGGTTAAGGATGGAGAAGATTGACACGGATTGCAAACAAAGAAATTGAAAAGTTTAGCTAAACTTTTCAAACCGTTCAACCGTGACTGAGCCCCTTTAACATTAATGCAAGGTTCAGATACTGAGACAATCTTTAGGCTGTTGTGGAATTCCTTATCGTAGTGCTACTGCAGCTAAGGGCCTGATTACATGAGCCGGGCTGGCCCGGTTAGCCGGGCTGCTTAGGTGTGCCGAGATGACTTTCATGCCGGTATTACATGAGGCGAGCCAGCCCGGTTGATCGGTTGATGGCTGATGCGATGAACCGTGGGAAACCGGAGCGAGCTTGATTTTGTACTCTCATTGCCTGGCCCGGCAAACGCGATTACATGGAAAAATCTCAGCCCGGTTAGCCGGGATCCCGGCACCGTGATACCGAGATCTCGGCTAACCGGGCTGGCCCGGTTGTCATGTAATCGCGGAGTTAATTTTTGTTGCGTTTAACAAACGTGCCGAGATCCCGGCAAACTGACACCAGCCCGGCTAACCGGGCCAGCCCGCCTCATGTAATCAGGCCCTAAGATTGTACCCTCCAATTTAGCGTACAGTCCGAGACAAAACTACAGCTCAGTGCAAAGAAACGTCAGCAGGTGCCCCAGGGCAGGAAGAAGAAATGCAACTGATGCAAGAAAAGAAACTTAACTGAAACTTGAGAACCTAAAGGCTTAATTTTTTTGCTACCTGTTCAGCCTGACAAAGAAAAATATTTTTCTTATGCAAAACAAATCTCTCAACTTTGATAGTCTAAATTCTGGATTTTAATTGTGTGAGAAACTTCTGACAAAAAGTTATTGCGTATATATGTTTTCCTTGATTTACACTTTTTTGGATTTTCAATAGAAATGTGTTTTCCATAAAGCTACAGTGCAATAAAAACAATTTAGAATCTAAATATCTTATGAAATCAGAAATAAAATATAAAAATGTATTGATGTTTCTCTGAAAAATAAAAATTCATTAAGAACCTTATCAGCTTGAATTGTGAAATCTACCCTAAAATATAAGATCCTGTTCAGTCTGATCTCGAAAATAGTATTGACCAAGTGTGAAGTCAAGATGGGGGGATATTGGCCAAGTTCTTTTTTTATGGACGTGTTTATGGACAGAGACAGAATCGACGTCCATAAACTCGCAAAAAAGAACGAGGCCAATATGCAGCCATCTTGACTGAACAACCTTGGTCAATAAAGAATTTATTATATGGCTTTACGGGAAATTTTTCTTGCGGGACAGGGCGGGTAGTCCCGAGCGGGCAAGATAGCTCCATCTTGCCCGCTCGGATAGCCAATCACAGTGCATGATTTAATTCACCTTGCCCGCTCTCGGAGCTAAGGTTTTTACCCGGGGGGGGGGGGGTACTCCCTTATATGGGCTATATAGGTATGTGCGGCCCCAAAGGGTATGGTTTTTCAGCCGTTTTAGTCATAAATAGGGTATCAATTTCAGTTGATTTTGGCCATTTTGGTCATAAATAGGGTATGGTTTTTGTACTCTAGCCTCAATATGGGTATATTTTTAAGAAACCAAAAGAAAATTAACAAAAGTCCTTCACAAATTATGTTTACGGTAATTTAACTTTGGTCTGAGCTAGGGATCCAATTATAACGCACGTCTGAAACAGGATTTTCATGCAAGGTTCAGGTCATAAATAGGGTAGGGAATATCGCAGATTTTGGTCATAAACAGGGTAAGGGTTTTGGGGAGCGGGCCGCACACCCCCACCCAATTTTTCTGGGAGTACCCCCCCCCCCCGGGGGGGGGGGGGTTTACGGGTTTTTACGGTATCTGGTATTTGGGGATTCAACAATATAGCTTACATGACATAGAAAAACGTTTATTATGTTACCACTGATACCTTTGAACGCGGCGCGATTGCGTGTGTTCAACAATGGCGGCCGTTTGCAGCCTTGCGAAGGAAAGGAAACCACTTCTCTTAGCTTTTCGTTTCATCAGAAGCTATCACGACTCCAAACGCATCCTGCCACAACACAAGTCTGCGTTTTTCTCAAGGCAATCTCGATGCGCACGTCTTTTTATGAGGAGACACATCTGGTCTTCCCGACAAGACGATCTATCCAGAGCTCTTTCAGACGCTGAGAAAATTGTTGGTTATCCGACGTCGTTCTTGAATTTGCGATATCTGTTGAGTGACGAAATCTCTAACATCGCCATGTACATGAAAAGGTTCGCTATGAGTAAGCATCCCATGTTGAGAACAGCTCGAGGCTTTGTGTCCGACGAGAACCATACTTTGCAAACTCGTGGACTGTTGGTGCTTCTCATCTCCAAAGCCTCTCGGCCATGTTTACAAAGTGATTGGAACACGGATCAGGAATTAGTAGCTGACATCCATTCAAGCCAGAGACAGCTAGCTGATATAACAGAAACTATACACACAGGTAGCAGCGACGTGATTTTTTTCTTTTTTTTCTTTCTAAATGTGCTTCAGTTTGTAAATGGAAGATAATTTTCTTGCACAATTCCAGTCCTGGGGAAATAACCTGGCCTAACGACAAGTGCCTTGGCTGTGTTGAGTGAACTAGGTTGAACATAACTTAAGCTGGGGTATAATTTAAATTATGTGTTATGTTCACTGGATAAATCACTTTATTTTGTGGCTACTTCAGCAAGTCATCAAGATGAACCAAATCTCGCTTTGTTATTGGCTTCTTAAGGATGGTGCCTACTAATTCAAAGGTATTTTTGCGCGGTTCACTGAATATGGGGGAAAAGCAAATCATCACGAGTGCTATTGAAATCCGAAAAGAAAATTGGGGGTTACCACGCATTTTTCGAAGATAATTAATCAGCAATATTTGTAAAAAGCTTTAAAATACAAAGCAATGTATGGCGTTTTTTTCCCAATTGAAGCTTAATTATCTCTGAAAAATGCGTGGTTATCCCCAATTTTCTTTTTGGATACCAAGAGCACTTGCTAAGTTCTACTTTCTCCGCATAGTTTTAAACGGCGCAAAAATATCCCTGTATTATACGCACCACCCATAGGAAATCCGAGTATCTCGAGATGCGCAGACCGTATGCGCAATAACAATAGTAGGCACCGTCCTTAAGGGGAGACAAGAATGATTTTCCATTGTTGTAGAGGGAGGGTGACTTCCTCTGGAGTTCCTACATGAAGATATATTATGTCAACTAAGTTTCACTTAAAATTTTAAGTCTTATAACTTTTTTTAAGACAAAAAAAAACTAAGTAAGTTTGCACTGTCTGGGCACTGAACTCTATACCACACCATGCTGCCAGCTGCCAGACCCTGCAAAATTTAAACTACAATAATGAACAGGACTTTAAATTTAATATAGAGTTGCCCAAACATACAAATAAAAGCTAACCACAAGGAAAATGGAGAGAAACTATCTGCAAGCATACCTGACATAACTGTGCTAACTGCAAGCAAACCAAAGAAATAATAACCGACCTAACCATGCTAACTGCAAGCAAGCTGATAAGGTAAACATGTGCAGCAGTTCATTAACACATCTATTTTGTGTAAACAAAATCCTGATGTCCAAACCACCATACACCCTCCCTCTACCCCGTGAAGGGTTTTCTCCCCCCCAGTTGAGTGGACACAGTTTGGGTGTCTTGTCTGAACAGTACTACCGACTGTTTCCCAAAAGAAAATGGTGTTATTTATACCATATACAAAATCCTTTACTGAACAACCCTATTCAGTCAAGAAGCCTGAATATTACCTCAAGGTTGTTTTGTTTGTTGGTTTGTATGGACCTTAGCTTGGTCTGTAAAATGAAAAAAACAAACAAAAGAACTGGGCCAATATCCAGTCAGTTAAAGACACAGTCCACTAGACAATGATTTAACCAGTAGGCTACAGTGTTATTGACAGGGGCGTATTCAGGGAGTATTCTTGGGTGCCCATGACCCCCCCTCTTTTGTAAGCCTTTTTAAAACAAACAACCTACAGCAGGTGGCAAAAACAACATGACAATCTGATGAGTAGCTTCACTTTGACACAGTGTGACTCCCCCTCCCCCCTTCGAAAAACCCTGGCTACACCCCTGCTTGACATGTATCCTTTGAACAACTGGGACCACATACAGTGTGTGAGTTGCTATCCAGTGAATAAGTGTCCAGAAAACAAACTACTAACAGCGTGATCATCCTTTGAACTACTTGGACTTTATGTAGGTGGATATACACATGTAATAATGACTAGCATCAACAGCAATCTGTCAGCTACACTTGGTGGCACTGTCGTTACATCTAGTCCGAAATGGGATATAAGATTTCAGAGTGGTTTGAGATATGGATCATGGACTGCTGGGAACTCTGAGAACTCCCATCCACTTGCAAATTTAAATATCCCCTGTCTAGTACACACAGCATGGGGAGGGAGTGGCGTGGCGCAACTACAGGTCAGAGAAGTTCATTAACTTCCTTCTAAAGAGTGGGTTTTTAAAAGTGTGTCACAAAGTAACTAGCTTGGCTGAATCAATTGATTGTTTAGGTTTTAGCTGCAGAGCCCCGGGGACAGGAGGGAGACACCTTTATAAGAAGGACTGGAGTGCTCATCAGAAATTTAAAAAAAAAGCCCTAAGAGGAACCAAGATTTTGTTTTGTGGCCGTGGGTTAAAATTTTTTCCACTCCCACACTCCTAGTAGGCATCAATTCTAAAATAACACATCATTTCCATCATATGTTTTCAGGTCTATATCCCAAAAGGTACTACAAAAGTTCCAGCTGCGAACCTTTTGAGGCTGAGAGATATTAAAACTACCTTTTTAACCCCTAAAAAATTTGACAAGCAGTCTCGTCCTTTTTATATTGGTGTACCCGCAGGAGCAGAGCCCAATGCCAGTGGTGAAGCAGAGTCAACATCAAAGAATGGCCTGTTTTGTTTCTGACCGAGTACTTTTTTCTATTGCAGCCAGCTTGGTGCATACAGGTATAGTGAATCTTTCCAACATCTCATCAGCCAGTAAGTCATATCAGGATGATATGGAATTTGGTAACAAGATGGCTGTGTTGAGCGGTGACTTTCTTCTAGCAAATGCCTGTACTGGTTTAGCAGAACTTAGAGACACTGAGGTGGTGCAAATGATCTCTGAGGTGATTGGACATTTGATGGAGGGAGAAGTTATGAAGATCACATTCAATACTGACAATCTGAACTTGGAGTTTTGGAATGAGTTAGTGTTTAAGTGTAAGGGAAGCCTGATGGCAAACAGTTGTAAAGCGGCCCTCAAGATTGTTGCACATTCAAAAGAGGTGAGTTTGTACCATTTTATCTTCAAACAGGGAGCCAAGTTTGTATTTTATGACGCAATGCTTTTTGCTCGCATCAATAAACGAGGTACCCGCTCCTGATGGTGTGTTTGTCTATATTAAAATAAGTCACAAATCATCATCATCATCATCATCATCATCGTCGTCATCAACATCATCATCATTTTATTTAAATAATTTAAATTAAACAAATTTATAAATTTATACAGCCCGCATGTAGCAACGCTAAAATATCTTATAATCGTTTCAGAGTGTCTAGATTATAAGAAATGCTACTATACATGGTACACGGAACTCATAATTTCTTTTACTGTATTTGCACTTGTGTGATAATTGAACTGATCTGTTTTGACTGGTTATTTCTAGCTTCAGGACAAGGCTTTTGAATTTGGGAAGAATATAGCATTCGCTCACCAGTTAAAGGAAGACTTTCAGTCTCTCCACGAACAAAAATCTACAACTATCATGTACAGTGCGCCCATAATAATCTCCAGCAAGCACACTGAAGTGAAAAAACTGCTAACTGAAATCTTCTCAGAGGAAAACACAGACAAACTGGATCAACTACACCAGGAACTGTCTGGCATGGTTTTCCAGGAAGAAACAATTGTACAACTGAAAGAATTGAGTTCGTTTTTTAGTAAGAGAGCTTTGGACTCACTCGATCTCTTCCCAGAGTCTGATGCCAAGGAAGCGTTAGTAAATATTGCCAACTCGTGTGCTTATCCAGGTTAAATAAACAACTTATAAATTACTTAAATTACAATATTCATGCTGGTCCTCTATACTGGTCAAATTGGAATTTTTAGAGGAAGGAAAGTGGGACGACCCTGAGAAAAAGCCTTGTAGCAAGACAAGAATCAACAACTAACTCAACCCACATGTGACGCCAGGGGCTCGTTTCTCGAAAGCCCCGGTAACTTAACGGGTCAGAAATCAGATTTTGAAATCAAAGTCTCAGGAAAAGTAGGGACAGGTGTCCTGGCCTCTGATGAAGTCCATTTTGTTTCTTAGCTGATTACTTTACTGTACAATTTTCGAACCTTTTGAAACTCCCATCTGGAATGGAAAACAAAACAGCTTAACGGGCCCGGTAATTACCGGGAGCTTCGAGAAACGGGCCCCAGGTCCGGGAATTGAACCCGAGCCACACTGGTGGGAGATGAGCGTTCTCACCACTGCACCATTCCTGCTCCGTTAGCATTTGCGAAGATTTTTTCTGGACCAGTTTACTTTTTGTCGTTGAGGTTCTCGTCAGTATCATTTTTGCACGGATGAAAATAAAAAGTGTATCTCATATACTTGGTTTGCGCTTTGAAGACTGTAAAAACCTTTTTGGCAACTGAACGTCCGTTTCTATAAAAAAAATCCAAGATTGGATTCTAAAATCCGAAAACGGAATTTGCGTTTCTTTACTAACTACACAGATCACTCCAAGATC
The DNA here is from genome assembly GCA_019787425.1 of Platygyra sinensis. NCBI lineage: Eukaryota > Metazoa > Cnidaria > Anthozoa > Scleractinia > Merulinidae > Platygyra > Platygyra sinensis. The sequence goes on along the minus strand of JAHPZR010008935.1, from coordinate 47,857 downwards.
ACTTGGATCATGGTGTATAAAACGCACTGAAGAATCCTTGCTCAGAACATAGTTAGTAGAGTTAGTTGAGTCCCCTCTACTAACTATGCTCAGAACTGTCAGAATGAATCGTTATCGTTTGTTTCACTTTCCTCATATATTTATAAGTGCTTGATCCATTCTTAGTTTGTAATATATATATATATTTCTTTCCTTAAAGACGAAGCTCAAAGAGCAAAACAATTCTGAATGGCCATTGAGAAACACGGCCGGATTACGACCTCAGGCGGCGTGCGTGTGTTTTCATTAAAATCTAATAATTATTAGTATAAATTTACCGTAGACTATTGTGAATCTGTGAATTTGATTGGCTAAATT
>JAHPZR010008935.1:37500-40000 GCA_019787425.1 Platygyra sinensis | reverse complement strand
CTCGTTTTTTTATTCTGGCTTTTTAAACTGCTCCCTTAAGTGAAAAAGCGTCTTTGTTAACTTAAATGCAGAATGAAACAATTTGTGTAAAATTCATCTTCGTAGAAACTCCACAATCTGTTGAGAAACAGGATTTCTTCTTCAAGGATTACAACGATGGTACGACCATCACTGGAAGCTGGATTAACGAGGTGGGTGAATTTGTAAAATGCTGGCGTAAGGCCATATAGCATTGTTCTCTGTTTGTTTGGCCGGTTGCTGTTGCTTTTGTTGTTGTTGTTGTTGTTGTTTCGCGGCGCGTTATGTTGTCCACCAAATTTTTATTGCGCTGGACTCCTCATCGATTGGTCCGAGCTCCGACCCCCAGGACAAGAGAATTTACTGCCACGGTGCCTCACTCAATCCAGGTGTATAGAAATTTAATTCCGGAGGGTAATCTTGCGATGGAATATTATCCCTTCCTTGGAAAAGTAGAAATACTCCTAGGCGCTAAATGCCACAGAAACCGGAATAAGCTCCAACAAGAATCGACACTGGTCTTTTGCATAAATTTCTACAATTTACCGTACAGCGAAAAGAGAGGCCATCTTAATTATTATGGCGGTCTCTTGAAACCCGATAAAAAGAGAAATGTCATTTGCAGAAACCGCTCCCCGCTTCCCCAATAGTTTATTAATTTTACAATTTTCTTGTTATAGGGTTACCTGGTTAAGATGGAAATCAACTCTATCAGACTGGACATGAAATTGGTTTTCGAATTCACTGAGAACGTGGGCTCGGCAGATATCAGCAGCTCACCCAGTGGTGACAGGACACCCAAACATGGCGAGGCATTGAACATTTATCTTTTCTAAGTAAGGTGGAAATATTTGTCTGTTGTGAAAATTTAGTAATGCATTTGTTGACAAGCTTTGGTCAGTGAGAAGTTCTCATATAACGATAAGTAATCAGTGTGCCAGAGAGCTTTTAATATAACTATCACACCCATAGGAAACTATAAACATTGGTCTGCATGGAAGACGGTTTGAAAAATCTCTTGTCAAATCTATTGGCAGATTCACAAGTTCAAAGAATGTTCTAAATATCCCCGAAATGCCACATGTCAGGACTTCGAGACATTCAGGCCCAGGTCTCCTGGACTGATCTCAAGGGCATGGAACTTGTCATGGACAATGGTGACTGGAGCACAAAGCAAATGTTATGGCATTACAGTGGCAACGGCTGCTGGGGTCTGGAACGGAGTGACATGGTTGGCCGAGAGGATCTGGGATAAAGTTGCATCGTTGGCTGATGGAATGTGGAACGGAGTTTCTTTGATGGCTGACAGGGTCTGGAATGGAGTTACCTGGCTGGCTACTAGGGTCTGGAATGGAGCTACATGGCTGACTGATGGGGTCTGTAATGGAGTTACAATACTGGCCGAGTGGATCTGGAATGGAGTTACATGGCTGGCCGAGTTGACCTGGAATGGCGTTACATGGCTGGCCGAGTTGACCTGGAATGGAGTTGCATGGCTGGCCGAGCGGATCTGGAGCGGACTTACATGGATTGGAAGACTGTTTCTTCCTGGCAATTATGTAACTGATGGTGTTGTCAATTTCTATTATGGATATTTAGACGGTAAGTGATGAAGAACCCAGTTGATCGCTGTGACAATACTTCGACTGAGTTGTGAACGGGTAGTGAAACATCACCCAAAATATTGGTAATCTGGTGAACATTACTGATCCCGTTCTGTTTTCTACTATGCTATTTTATTTTTTATTCAAGTTCAGGCCCCGGTTGTTCAAAGGCTGGATAACGCCATCCACCGGATAAATCGCTATCCAGTGGATAAATGTTAACAAAACAAACCACGCTACCCACTGGATAGTGATTTATCCGGTGGATAGCGTTATCCACTTTTTGAACAACCGGGGCCAGGTCTTTTATTTCCTCTTTGAGTGAAAAAAATAACGAAAAAGAGAGAGTAAAAAAGAGGAAAGCAGAAGATATCCTGCTACACCTACAGATAAAGGACCGTACATGATACAAACAGCCAGTTGTGTTGGTTTTTGGTATTGTCAGACCTTAACAAGGAAGTATAGTTGGCAGAAACGCAGAATTAAATATTAATTATTTTAAAAAAAACATGGTGTGTTACGTACGTAAAACTAGAAGACCCTGAGAAAGCGCTCCCACTCAATACGCCTCCATCATTTTGGTTTCTTGTGGCTTGCACTGTTTAGTTATGTAGTTCGTCCTTTTTTCTAACAGGCCATGTCAACCACATTGGAGCTCGCATTGCTGTCTCCAATTGGCAAGATGTTTTCTTCCTGATGTCCGCTGTTGTTGTTGTAAATTTTGCTCTCCTTGTCATTTACTTGTTGGTTACATGTACAGTCCACTTCATTCGACGACTGTGGTGAGTTGTTTGACGGAACTCCCGTTTAGCCATTTAATCTCCTTCTCAGTCTACTCATGTTATCGACAGCGTGAATTTAGAGCTTTCCAAAAGTTC
>JAHPZR010008935.1:25000-32500 GCA_019787425.1 Platygyra sinensis | reverse complement strand
TACGTACATGGTCAACCAGATCACGTGAATTATCAGAATTATCAGTTAACTCAATGACGTCACAGTATCGGTAACGATAGCGAAGAAAAGAGTCAGTATCGTACTCGGTATCGTATCGAAGTGAAAAAACAGTATCGGCTCAGGGGCCCGTTTCTCGAAGCTCCCGGTAATTACCGGGCCCATTAAAGTGCCCCTGTGACAAAAAATAAATTATTTTTTTTCTTTGGATTTCAAAACTATGTTAACTAAACACTAAGTGACCCAAGTTTTAATCCTTGATTTAAAAAAGGCACCTGTTTATTTTAACTGGAACTTTCCTGTTTAATGATCCGCCATTACTAAATTTAAGTTCTTGAGAGAGCTGGATCGAGGAGAAAATGACGTCAAAGGCTCACTAGTTTAAGAATGCAATGCGTGTGTACGCTGCAGAATTAATATGCAGCACGGGAGTTTTGGGCTTTCACACTTTTAAACTCGCCCTTTGCATACATAATAAGCTGCGTTCACACGCTGTAATTTTAAGCTGGTGAGCCTTTGACATCACTTTTCCCGGATCCAACCCTCTGAGGTCAAATCGGTCAGGTTTGAACGTGAGTAATGGCGGATCGAGAAATCCAAAACTTACACTCAAATTAAACAGCCTTTGGATAAAAATGAAATGTCAGAATTTTGCCAGTCAAGTGTTAAGCAGACACACTTTCAGAATCTGAAGAAGAAAAGGAAGTGGTTTTTTTTTATACAGGGGCACTTTAAGGTAATTCCCCTGAAATAAAACTGACAATAGATTCTCGTTCAAACTTTGCCCACTGAATATTCATCATTTGAGAACTTCAATTTTGAAATAAAAAAGGGGGGTACCCATACTCATTAAGGAGCACTGGGGCATTGAAATTGACCCACTTTGGCATTATTTAACGCTTATTACAAGAATGCGTTCCCAGTAATAATTGTAAATTTTTCAGTGACCGAGACTCATGAGAACACGCATTAAACTGGAGTCAATGCGTTGTATCGGACACAAATAAACTTTTTAAGTTTGATTTAGATAGAAAGCTGAATCCTTGATTAAAATTTCAACCAAATTTCTTGACATGGTTACCATAGGGCAAAATAGAAAAGACCACAGTTTACTTGCTATTTTCGCTATTTATTCAATTTTCAGCAATAGAAATCAGATCAGTCTTTCCTCAAGGAAAGTTTATGATAAGTTGATTACAATGACTGGAAAAAAAATTGGGGTGCCCATGCTCAATATCAAGGCAAATCCGCCATGTTTTCAGTGTGCACGTGCACGAGAGCGCGCTAAATGACGCCATAAATTATGCACAGAAAGGATGCGCAGTGCAATTGTGAGGAATAACCTTAAGCTGTTTTGTTTTCCACTCTAGAGGGATTTTCAAAGGGTTTGAAAATTGTACAGTAAAGTTATCAGCTAAAGAAAAAAAATGGACTTCATCAGAGGTCAGAACACGCCCAGTTCTTGAGACTTTGATATCAAATCTGATTCCGGGCCTGTTAAGTTACCGGGTCTTTCGAGAAACGGGCCCCAGGTCATCCTTAAAGGTCAAATGAACCACAGTTTAGACATTTTTTCATAAACTAAACATATTCTGAAGTTTTAAACGAATTGGACGAAGCATTTCAGAGATATTGCAATGTTAAAATTACTGATTTTATCTTTCATAATCATAGAGCGGTCGGGAAAATTGTCGGAAATAAAACTTGTGACGTCACCGTTAGTGACATCAAGAAAGGGGAAAATTTGAAACTGGTTTGGTTTCAAGTTCACAGTTAACCTCAGAGAAAAACCACTCAAAAAGTTAGCACTTTCAAGTTCCCTTAGGAACCAAAACTTAAAAGAGAATGGCCTATGTTCTTTTTAACATTGCGTCGCTTTAAAATGGCTGAAAGAAGGATGTCTAAATTTTGGTTCATTTTCCTTTTAGTTATTAGGAGCCCCGCCGTGAGGCAGGGCGATGACAAATTTGGTCTACAGACTCATTCAATTGTTCTCCTCCACGGAAATCTTTAGTAAAAGAAGTTATGAAAAAAGTTTATTTACAATAAACTAAAATACATGGTAAAAAGTGCAAAGCACGTGGGCTTGGCCCCTCACAATACAGTTACCAAAAAAGATCGTGATGATAACCGAAAAAGCAGTCCAAAATACAAGTTTATGTTCTTAAAGTTGACCTACAAAGATCACTAGAATAATCTTAAATAAAGAAAAGTGACAACGGGCAAATCAGAAATAATTGAACACAAAGGAGATTCCCAGCTTCTCTTAAAGGAGTCAAGAGAAAAACGGAAAAAATCAATGTTAATCCAGGCCTTAACATCTTGAATTATATATCTAATTATAGCATCAGATCTTTCAGTACCATTAAAATAAGTACACTTATTTCTAAATTTCCAAATACCGTATAAAATAGATTTGACGAGATAACGGGCGATGCGAGCATTCTTTCGATTGGTAGTTTGCCAGTTAAAAAAAGAAAATGGACACGCAATTCCGAACAAACGTGGAGGACAAAAGAGCAGACAAGGTTGGAGAGAACCGATGCCATACCCTCTCAACCCGAACGCAATTTAAAAAACAGTGATCGATGGTTTCCTTAAGATCACATTTAGCACAGCGATCCGAGGCAATATAGCCCCAAGAATGCAAAGAATCCCTAACTTAAACTGCACGCAATGTAATCAACCATAAAAGATCATTTTTGTAATTCTCTGAAAAACCATCACGCACGAGAGACATATGACGTTCAAAAAGAAAACCTGGCCCCAAAACTGGAACCCAGAGCCGGGGAAGAACAGGAGGTGAAGATCTCTTCCTAAGAAGAGCGCGATAACATTTCTTAGCAGAAAACTGGAGGTCCGCCCAATCTTGGCGGGAAAGAATTTCGCGAAGATTGGTCAAAGGCCTTCAGACACGTGGAGTAAAAAGGCGTCAACAAAATAGTACTAGGAGAAGAATTATCTCTAAGAAAAGACCATTCAGATCTAAAAGTAGCTAATCTAGAACCAAAGAAGTATTTAAACATAAAAAAAGCTTTGCTGCCAGAATCGCAGACACCGACTATGGAAGCAAGCTTAAGGGCCTGAGCCTTAACGGAGAAGTCAACAATGTTAAGCCCGCCTCTCGCAGCCGGCTGATAACAAGATTGACGGCTAACAGTTTGAATACGACTACCCCACAAAAATGGCCAAACTAAATCATAACTTTTACTTAAAACCCACTTAGGAACCGTCAAAACAGTGGCCAAATATGTAAGCTTACTTAAACCTAAAGTATTAATAATTAGAGATTTACCGATTAAAGACAGGGATCGGGATTTCCATAGATTTATATGCTTCTCAAGCTTAGTAAGTTTGGACTGCCAATTATCCTGTTCAGTACATTCCCCAAGGACAACACCCAAAATGTTCATCTTTTTAACCCAAGTAAGGCCAAGGGGCTGATCGACACGTGACCGCCACGCAACCAGCCACATCGCCTCAGTCTTAGAAACATTAAGCTTAGCACCCGAACCCTGTTCATACAAACAGATGACATCAAAAAGTCGCTCCAAAGATCGAACAATCTTAACAAAGCTAGTTGTATCATTCGCGTATAAACCTACTTTATATTGAGCTCCTCTAGCCCCCGGGAGGAGAAAACCTTCGATTTCAGAACATTGTCTTATCTTGCAGGCGAGAGTTTCAACGCAGAGGATGTAAAGCAGAGGAGAGAGGGAATCTCCCTGACGCACACCACGAGCTGAAGGTACAGGATCAGTTAACCAACTATTAACAATAATTTGCATACTAGCGCCATTATAAAGGGTAGAAACCCAACGGATAAAGGAAGGACCAAAACCAAAACGCTGTAATAGATTGAGTAGAAAAACACGATTAACTCTATCGAAGGCTTTCTCCTGATCTAAACTAAGTAGTATTCCTGTTTCATTTGTGCGATCGATATAATCGAGAATGTCTCTAAGAGCATGAAGATTAGAAGTTATCTTACGCCCGGAAACAGAACAAGTCTGATCAGGGCTAACAATAAACTCCAAAACCTTAGCCAACCGTAAAGATAAAGCCTTAGAGCAGATCTTGTAATCTACATTAAGAAGGGAGATCGGTCTCCAATTTTTCAAATTTTTTGCATCACCCTTTTTAAAGACAACCCGGGTGTGACTCATTTTCATCGAGTCACACATTTCGGAATTAAAAAAACAAGAATTAAACGCATTGGTAATTTCTTCTAAAGTAATCTGACCCTCACATAACATAGATTGATCCGCAGAAAGGCTGTTAGTTAAAGAAGACAAAAGATCGCTTTGTTTATCAAAATCAATCGGCTCTTCAGAAAATAAACTAGTATAAAAATCAACATGGGCTTTCGCTATTTCCGCCTGAGAAGATACCTCAACTCCATTTGTATCATAAATGGCATGAATTCGGCTTTTCCGGATACGAGTCTGCTCCAATTTAAAAAAATAACGAGTGGGGCGTTCACCCTCTTCAAGCCATTTAGCTCGACTGCGAATTTTAACGCCTTCGAATTCTCGAATATATAAGGATTTTAGAGCACATTCAGTGTCCTCAATCAAAGGCTGGACCGAATCGTCGCCTTCAACAAGACGTTGACGGAGACGAATAAGACGATTTGTTAAATTGACCCGATCACGACACAGCTGTCTACGCTTATTACGCGCGAAATCAATAGAAACCTCCTTAATAGAGGTTTTTAAGAACTCCCACCAAGCTTGAATATTATCAAAAGCTGACAAAAATTCAATGTGTTCTAAAATGGTTTCTCTAATGAGTTTGCAGAATTTTTCATCACTAAGAAGAGAATTATTTAATTTCCAAACACCCGGTCCGTGCTTAATACACTCTGGGATGTCAAAAACAAAAGAAACAAAATCGTGATCAGAAAGCGGACAAGGTGTGATGTCACACAGAAAAGAAGGTTGAAAGAGATCTTTCGAAATCAAAAACTTATCAAGACGGCTGCCAATAGACATATCCGAATTAAACCAAGTAAATTCGCGTGAATTAGGATGTAACCTACGCCAAACATCAAGAAGGCGAAAAGTGGTTTTCAGATCATCATAATCTTTATGAACAGAAAGGTTCCCGCCAAACTTATCCAGCGCCTTATCATAACAATTAAAATCACCGCCTATAATTAAAGCAGCGCTCGGGAAAAAGAAATCATGAAGGGAATCAAAAAAGATTTTCCGATCGGTTAAATTGGTGGGAGCATAGATATTAACTAAATTCAGATTAACATTATCTATTTTAATTAAAATACTAATAATACGACCAAGAGAGTCTTTCCTCCAGGAGAGCACTTGCGAGTCACAGCGAGGGGAAAACAAAACAGCAACACCACCTTGTTTACCATTGGCCGGGGACCAAAAGCTACGACCAAGCCAGCGACGAGACAGAGAATTAATACCCGAATCAGAAACAACAAGTGTTTCTTGAACAAAACAGATATCGCAGCTAGATTTTTCAATCAAATCAAACAAAAGATTGCTTTTAAGAGGGTTTCCAAGCCCTCGAGCATTAATTGATAAAAGTTTAAAGGCTACTTGTGGAGGAAAGACTCACTTTTTCCCTTTCTTACGACCTTTTTTCTCCTTGGCAGGCGTAGGCTTTCTTTTCAAATTTGAAGAGGTATCCATGTCCTCCTCACTAGCATCAGCGCTAGAAGTAGCAACAACAGGAGTAGATCTGGAACGACTAGTTACCAGGACAGGAGATGTGCGGACTCTAGACAAAAAATTAATAGGTTCAGTCAACAAAGCAGGAGCACGACGACCAAGAATTTTACGCACAGCAGGAGCAGGGTTCATAGACACAGAAACCGGGTCAGCAGAAGTACCAGCAGCGGCTGTCCTTTCAGAAGCAGAGGCAGCATCATCAACAGCGGAACCAAGATCCATTTCAGCAGGCTCAGGAGGGTTACGAGAATCCAAGGCGACAACCTCAGGAACGATCGCAGCAGGTGCAGGCGTAGTTTCACAGGCCAAAGATTCGGGCGGAGAAGGACGAGAAGCGAAGACAGTAGGCGGGTCTGAATCATTAACGAAGCCTTGGGAGTCCAGAGCATTTTTCACAACAGGGGATGGCTGAGGGGGGTCTGAATCATTAACTTGGGAGTCCAGAGCATCTTTCACAGCGGAGGATGGCTGAGAAGGGTCTGAATCATTAACGAAGCCTTGGGAGTCCAGAGCATTTTCCACAGCAGGGGATGGCTGAGGGGGGTCTGAATCATTAACTTGGGAGTCCAGAGCATCTTTCACAGCAGGGGATGGCTGAGAGGGGTCTGAATCATTAACGAAGCCTTGGGAATCCAGAGCATTTTTCACAGCAGAGGATGGCCCGGAGGTGTCTTCGTCAACCCCAGTTATTTCCGAAACGGTCTCATCAACAAGATTCTCCTCACTTTCATCGCAAGAGATTTCCATATCAATCATCCACTGAGGAGTAGCATAAAGAGAGGCGCAATCCTGGATACTATCAACGTCAACCAAACAAGGCTCAGGGGATGGAGAACCGTGGGGCGAAGGAACATACCACGAATAAGGACATTGTTTACCAAGGTGCCCATCAGACTTACAGATCGAGCACAAAACAGGAGCAGGACAGGACGGCGACTCGTGACCAAGATTTTCACAATTAAAGCAGATCTTCTGAGAACACTGATTACCGAAATGACCAGGTTGATTACATCGACGACAAGTTGGAGCTTGACCATCATGCTTAAGAAACAGCAAAGTTTTTCCAAAACGTAAAAAACTTGGGATCGGCTTAATAACACGGACGCGATAATGCCGGAGGCCGTTATACACACTACTCACACTGGGAGCAAAGCTAAAACGGCCGCGACGATAATGAAGTACTTCACAATAAGGAGCTAATCTTCTGATTATAGCGAGATCAGCAAGTTCAAAAGGAGCATCGTAGATTGTTAAGAAGGTCAAAGGACGGTCAATATCTTGAATAGCATAATTCTCAGTTCCAATCTTTAAGGCGTTAAGACGCAAAAACTTTACCTTTGAAGAGGGGTGTTTGAAGGTGATAATTACTTCTCCATTCATACGCCTCTGCATACACGCAATCTCCTGGGATTCAATTTCAGCCAAACGTAAAGCATCAAAAACAGAACGTGCCGATGTAGATCTTGACGGTGTGAAGAACGCAGATCTAGGGCGATCAGGGAGCTCATTAGCTGCATTATTATGCACAGAGAAGCTTCTAGGCGGTTCTCGCAATCCAGCCGTTCGGGCAGAATACGAATCGCCATTAACAACGTTAACATTAGCTTCTAAACCAGTTTCATCTAGAGTAGAAGCATTCACATTATCCTCTAAATCAACATCAACACTAGCAGAATTATTGGCAGAATTATCCACAGCACTAGACTCGGGCATCTCAGCAGAATTATTTACAGTCGAAACAGGATTGTCCACAACACTAGACTCACCAATCTCAACATCACAC
>JAHPZR010008935.1:15000-20000 GCA_019787425.1 Platygyra sinensis | reverse complement strand
TAAAGACATTTTCTGCCTAAATAAACAAAGTGGTTTCAGAAAAGGACTGTAAACTGAACTGACTTTGTTGAAGTAATCTGGGAACGAGTCTAAATGTTCCGCGCGCGCTGCGTCATAAGACACTCACTGTGACGTCACCCTTCACTTCGCTCTTTTTCACGGAACGAACAAGGTGTGCGTTCATCGTGGGAAGAAAAAAGTTTTATTGGCAATCATGAAGGTGATATTTCCACTATCAACGCTGACATTTTTCTTGTTTTTAGCGTATCTTACGCACCCTGACAGGCGAGACGGTAAGTCTTAGCTTTCATTGTGTTTTATTTCTTTTCATGTTTTCTTTTTTCGTCGCTCATTGAAATTTTAACCCTGCACTCAAACAGCAAGCGGTTTTGTCATTATGGATACTCGTGTTTCTAAACAAATCATGTAGTTGTTATCCGCTTAATGCAAAGCAAAAATTCACCACAGTTTTTTAAAACAAGAAGTTTGTTTCATCTTGGAGATTTCCTGTTTTTTCACTTTTTGGAAAACACAAACAACTCTGGTTGTCATGGAAATCTTCACGCGGGAGCTTGTGTGCAAGCGTTCTTCCGTTTTTTATCTGTGAAGCGCGCGCTTAAACGGTTACATTTTAGTTCGGATCAACGTCATTGTATTTTAGCGAGATCGTTGCTCTCTTCTTTCCATCTGTTTGTTAATGAACAAAAAATTGTTTGGTACAGTACTCACGCCTCGTTTTTTTTTTATTCTGGCTTTTTAAACTGCTCCTTCAAGTGAAAAAGCGTCTTTGTTAACTGAAATGCAGAATAAAACAATTTGTGTAAATTCATCTTCGCAGAAACTCCACAATCTGTTGAGAACCAGGATTTCTTCTTCAAGGACTATAACGATGATACGACCATCACTGGAAGCTGGATTAACGAGGTGGGTGAATTTGTAAAATGCTGGCGCAAGGCCATATAGCATTGTTCTCCGTTTGTTTGGCCGGTTGCTGTTGCTTTTGTTGTTGTTGCGAGGCGCGTTATGTTGTCCACCAAACCTTAATTGCGTTGGACTCCTCATCGATTGGTCCGAGCTCCGACCCCCCCGGACAAGAAAATTTACTGCCACGGTGCCTCACTCAATCCAGGTGTATAGAAATTTAATTCCGGGGGGCAACCTTGCGATGGAATATTATCCCATCCTTGGAAAAGTAGAAATACTCCTAATCGCTAAATGCCACAGAAACCGGAATAAGCTCCTACAAGAATCGACACTGGTCTTTTGCATAAATTTCTTCAATTTACCGTACAGCGAAAAGAGAGGCCATCTTAATTATTATGACGCTCTCTCGAAACCCGATAAAAAGAGAAATGTCATTTGCAGAACCAAGAAACCGCTCCCCACTTCTCCAATAGTTTGTTAATTTTACAATTTTCTTGTTATAGGTTTACCTGGTTAAGATGGAAATCAACTCCATCAGACTGGACATGAAATTGGTTTTCGAATTCACTGAGAGCGTGGGCTCGGCAGATATCAACAGGTCACCCAGTGGTAACAGGACACCCAAACATGGCAAGGTATTGAACATTTATCTTTTCTCAGTAAGGTGGGAATATTTGTCTGTCGTGAAAATTTAGTAATGCATTTGTTGACAAGCTTTGGTGAGAAGTTCTCATGTAAGGATACGTAACCTGTGTGCCAGAGAGCTTTTAATATAGCTATCACACCCATAGCAATTCAAACTATAAACATTGGTCTGTATGGAAGGCGGTTTTAGAAATCTCTTGTCAAATCTATTTGCAGGTTGACAAGTTCAAAGAATGTTCTAAATATCCCAGAAACGCCACATGTCAGGACTTCGAAACATTCCGACACAGGTCTCCTGGACTGATCTCAAGGGCATGGAACTTGTCATGGACAATGGTGACAGGGGCACAAAGCAAATGTTATGGCATTACAATGGCAATGGCTGCTGCGGTCTGGAACGGAGTGACATGGTTGGCCGAGAGGATCTGGGATAAAGTTGCATCGTTGGCTGATGGGATGTGGAATGGATTTTCTTTGATGGCTGACAGGGTCTGGAATGGAGTTACCTGGCTGGCTACGAGGGTCTGGAATGGAGCTACATGGCTGACTGATGGGGTCTGGAATGGAGTTACAATACTGGCCGAGTGGATCTGGAATGGAGTTACATGGCTGACCGAGTTGACCTGGAATGGAGTTACTTGGCTGGCCGAGTTGACCTGGAATGGAGTTGCATGGCTGGCCGAGCGGATCTGGAACGGACTTACATGGATTGGAAGACTGTTTCTTCCTGGCAATTATGTAACTGATGGTGTTGTCAATTTCTATTATGGTTATTTAGACGGTAAGTGATGAAGAACCCAGTTGATCACCGTGACAATACTTCGACTGAGTTGTGAACGGGTAGTGAAACATCACCCAAAATATTCGTAATCTGGTGAACATTACTGATCCCGTTCTGTTTTCTACTATGCTATTTGTTTTGTTTTTTAGTCAAGTTCAGGTATTTTATTTCTTCTTTGAGTGAAAAAAATAACGAAAAAGGGAAAGTAAAGAAAAGGAAAGCAGAAGATATCCTGCACCGGTAGCCGGATTAAGGACCGTACATGATACAAACAGCCAGTTGTGTTATTTTTTGGTATTGTCAGACCTTAACAAGGAAGTATAGCTGGCAGAAATGCAGAATTAAATATTAATTATTTTAAAAACAACATGGCAAAGTTCCCTACGTAAAACTAGAAGACACTGAAAAAGCGCTCCCATACAATACGCCTCCAGTCATTTTGGTTTCTTGAGGCTTGCACTGTTTAGTTATGTAGTTCGTCCTTTTTTCCCTACAGGCCATGTGAATCACATCGGAGCTCGCATTGCTGCCTCCACTTGGCAAGATGTCTTCTACTTGATGTCTGCTGTGTTCGTTGTGAATTTTGTTCTCCTTGTCACTTACTTGGTGGTTACATGTACAGTCCACTTCATTCGACGACTGTGGTGAGTTGTTTGAGGGAACTCCCGTTTAGCTATTTAATCTCGTTCTCAGTCTACTCTTGTTATCGACAGCGTGACGTTAGAGCTTTCCAAAAGTTCTTCGTCTCTAACCCCTCTGGATTTCCAATATATAGAGGAAGAAAAGAAACAGTTCGCACGTGATTTTCGGAACCACCAAAAATCAACCAGTTTCTGGAAATGATCCTATATATAAAGGTCAACACTTACAAGAGCATTAATGACGAAAACTTTGCGGATCCAGTTTTTTTGAAGAAGGGAGTTTGAGCGGAATTTCGAGCAAATTAGCTGCGTGTCACTAAATTTTGAGACAGCAATCGGGTTCTAAGGACAGCAGACAGGTCAGTGACTTGCACAGGCCAGAAAAGAAAACGTGCCACACCCAGCATATCACGGAAAACGCAAATAATACAATTATTGATCGAAGTAATAGCCCATTTCCACAAGTTCTAAGCACGGGACTACGTTAAGGCCAGAAGAGTTTGGATTTGACAGGATTTTGATTGACTTAAGTTGGTATTCATCGTTCGTGTGCTGTACTCTGATTGGTCAGAGTACATTGGTCAGATTGTTTAAGTGACCCCGGACACCGTAGCTGCACTTTAACACATGATGTTTGCTTTCATCAGTTATTGATAGCGCAAATTGCAAACCCACAATGAATTATTGCAAGTTTCTCATGTCACGAAAACTTAAGCGTTTATTGGTTTTCTTCTTGCAGGCAAGCTCGCAAAGACAAGATGACTGCGGCCAATGTACCTCCTGCTCCAAAGAAACCAATATGGCGACCAAAACCCAAGAAAAAACGAAGAAAGAACAAGAATGGCTGGTAGCCGTCAAAGCGCATTTAATAAACTGTTCACTTTTTTCGTTTAAAAAAAATTGTCTGAATCGTTCTGTTAACATTAACGTTCAAGTTCTCTGAAGAAAACGAAATAAACAGCTATTGAAAACCACAAGGTTCTTTTGCTTGGATTTTATTATTTAAGATGTTTTTTTTGTCCTATTGTTATGGTCATGTTCTCAACATCCAAAATTATAACCCTTTGTTCACAACGCGCTTTTCACAGTAACTCTGGTTTTCCTTCAACACGTACAAATCTTTCGCCTTTTACTAAAGATTTCCGTGGAGGAGAACAACTGAATGAGTCTATAGACTAATTTTTCGTCGCCCTGCCTTTCGGTGGGGCACCTAACAACTGCAGAAAAAAAGGTTATTACGATATACCCGAAGCTTACCAAATATCGTAGTCGAATTCCCAAGAGAGAAAGATGGCATGGAGAAGCTGTTTTCGCACTGCGCCAAGGTGAAACTATCATAGTCAAATTCCCGAGATAAAGATTGGACAGAGAAACTGTTTTCCTTCCGCGTCAAGGCGAAACTGTCTTATAGTGCTCTAATCTCGAATACCCGATCGTTGCGTAAAAAATCTTACAGTATTTAAGATGCATATACACTTAGAGCATTCAAGAGTATTTAAGCATGTGAACGTGAATTATTCAAGCATGCGCAGTATAGGGACTAATCACAAAAACTAATCACATTGTCCCATATGTCTTGTCGCATCACTCTCAACATACCGTCGAACTTCGCGCTTTTCTCAGTAACTCTGGTTTTCCTTCAACACGCATAAATCTTTCGCCTTTTACTAAAGATTTCCGTGGAGGAGAACAACTGAATGAGTCTATAGACTAATTTTTCGTCGCCCTGCCTCTCGGCGGGGCACCTAACAACTGCAAAAAAAAAAGTTATTACGATATACCCGAAGCTTATCAAATATCGTAGTCGAATTCCCAAGAGAGAAAAATGGCATGGAGAAGCTGTTTTCGCACTGCGCCAAGGCGAAAATATCTTATAGGACTGTAATCTGTAATACGAAATCGTCGCGTAAACAATCTGAGAGTATATAAGATGCATGCCATAAGTGATGTACACTTGGAGCATTCTAGTCCAGTCCCTGAACTCTCCTTTCTTCCCGCCCCATATAGGA
>JAHPZR010008935.1:0-10000 GCA_019787425.1 Platygyra sinensis | reverse complement strand
AACATCCTCGATATTCTCAACATCTTTCTTTCTGCATTCTTGTTGTCAGCTGGTATGTACTTTTAGGCGTTCATTTTCTTTATCCTTATTCAGTGCCCCTCTCATGTTAGCGTAGACCTGGCCTGCGTCTACTTTAAACTGGCGATTTACACGTTTTGCTTCTTCGTGCTTCTGTCTACGAAAAAATATCCTCTTGAGTTTCCTCAGAAAAGACTTTTGCTTCTCAATGTAACTTACTATGCCGCCGAGATGTGGTTACATTCCTCCTTAACATAGCACTGTTCCTTTACCGTTTCTTTGTTTTTTGCTCTTTGTTGTTTGGCTCGATTACTGCTGAAGTTGCCCCGGGTTGTAGGGTGACCCTACCTGTGAAACAGTGTTTTTAAACCCGGGCAGTATCTTTTACCCTCTTGCTAGGGTTAACCCGCTTGGTAGGGTAACCCTCCCCCTTGTAAGCAGGGGCCTGTTTCTCGAAGCTCCCGGTAATTACCGGGCCCGTTAAGCTGTTTTGTTTTCCACTCCAGATGAGGGTTTCAAAAGTTTTGAAAACTGCACAGTAAATTTATCAGCTAAAGAAACAAAATGACTTCATTAGAGGTCAGAACACACCCTAATTTTCTTGAATCTTTGATTTCAAAATATCGTTTCGGGCCTTTCAAGTTACCGGGTGTTTCGAGAAACGGGCCCCAGGGGCCCCTAACTTCTCGTTTTTCAATCTCCCCGCAAACGGACGGTTGGAGGCTAAATCCAAAAGCTACACGTGTAGAGAACAAGAGTTGTTGTATAGAAAGAAGTGGACTGAAAAACCTGATGTGTTTCCTTCATCACGACCTTCCACCGGATAAGTCAAGCACCTCTACATGTAAGGACATTTTCTGCCTAAATAAATAAAGTGGTTTCAGAAAAGGACTGTAAACTGAACTGACTTTGTTGAAGTAATCTGGGAACGAGTCTAAATGTTCCGCGCGCGCTGCGTCATAAGACACTCACTGTGACGTCACCCTTCACTTCGCTCTTTTCGCGGAACGAACAAGTTGTGCGTTCATCGTGATAAGAAAAAAGTTTTATTGGCAAGCATGAAGGTGATATTTCCACTATCAACGCTGACATTTTTCTTGTTTTTAGCGTATCTTACGCACCCTGGCAGGCGAGACGGTAAGTCTTAGCTTTCATTGTGTTTTATTTCTATTTATATAATAACCAAATCAATGCGCGCGCTCTGATTGGTCAATCAGCTATGGTTTATTGTGCCGGTAAACCCATGGAAAAATCGCGCGTCTTCTCAATTATTATATAAAAGCAATAGACCACAAGTTTCTATGGTTTATAGGCTGATAAACCACTTGGGATGTTGGTAGAACACTCGAAGAATTCGTAAATCACTCGCCTGCGGCTCGTGATTTACCAATTCTTCTCGTGTTCTATCAACATCCCGCGAGGTTTATCAACCTATAAACCATAGAAACTTGTGGTCTATTGCTTAATTATGTTTTCTTTTTTCGTCGCTCATTGAAATTTTAACCCTGCACTCAAACAACAAGCGTTTTTCTCATTGTGGATACTCGTGTTTCTAAACAAATCATGTAGTTGTTATCCGCTTAATGCAAAGCAAAAATTCACCACAGTTTTTAAAAACAAGAAGTTTGTTTCATCTTGGAGATTTCCTGTTTTTTCACTTTTTGGAAAACACAAACAACTCTGGTTGTCATGGAAATCTTCACGTGGGAGCTTGTGTGCGAGCGTTCTTCCGTTTTTTATCTGTGAAGCGCGCGCTTAAACGGTTACATTTTAGTTCGGATCAACGTCATTGTATTTTCGCGAGATCGTTGCTCTGTTCTTTCCATCTGTTTGTTAATGAACAAAAAATTGTTTAGTACAGTACTCACGCCTCGTTTTTTTTTTTTTTTATTCTGGCTTTTTAAACTGCTCCTTCAAGTGAAAAAGCGTCTTTGTTAACTGAAATGCAGAATGAAACAATTTTTGTAAATTCATCTTCGCAGAAACTCCACAATCTGTTGAGAAACAGGATTTCTTCTTCAAGGATTACAACGATGGTACGACCATCACTGGAAGCTGGATTGACGAGGTGGGTGAATTTGTAAAATGCTGGCGTAAGGCCATATAGCATTGTTCTCTGTTTGTTTGGCCGGTTGCTATTACTTTTGTTGTTGTTGCACGGCGCGTTATGTTCTCCACCGAATTTTGATTGCGCTGAACTCCTCATCGATTGGTCCGAGCTCCGAGCCCCCGGACAAGAAAATTTACTGCCACGGTGCCTCACGCAATCCAGGAGTATAGAAATTTAATTCCGGGGGATAACCTTGTGATGGAATATTATCCCATCCTCGGAAAAGTCGAAATACTCCTAGTCGCTAAATGCCACAGAAACCGAAATAAGCTCCTCAGAAAAGAATCGACACTGGTCTTTTGCATAAATTTCTTCGATTTACCGTACAGCGAAAAGAGAGGCCATCTTAATTATTATGACGGTCTCTCGAAACCCGATAAAAAGAGAAATGTCATTTGCAGAACCGAGAAACCGCTCCCCGCTTCCCCAATAGTTTGTTAATTTTACAATTTTCTTGTTATAGGGTTACCTGGTTAAGATTGAAATCAACTCCATCAGAGTGGACATAAAATTGATTTTCGAATTCACTGAGAACGTGGGCTTGGCAGATGTCAACAGCTCACCCAATGGTAACAGGACACCCAAACATGGCAAGGTAATAACAATTAACTTTTCTAAGTAAGGTGGAAATATTTGTCTGTCGTGAAAATTTAGTAATGCATTTGTTGAAAAGCTTCAATGGTCAGTGAGAAGTTCTCATAGGATAAGTAATCAGTGTGCCAGAGAGCTTTTAACAGAACTATCACACCTATAGCTGTATGAGAGACGGTTTTAGAAATCTCTTGTCAAATCTATTGGCAGATTCACAAGTTCAAAGAATGTTCTAAATATCCCCGAAATGCCACATGTCAGGACTTCGAAACATTCAAGCCCAGGTCTCCTGGACTGATCTCAAGGGCATGGAACTTTTCATGGACAATGGTGACAGGGGCAGAAAGCAAATGTTATGGCATTAAAGTAGCAATGGCTGCTGGGGTCTGGAATGGAGTGACTTGGTTGACCGAGAGGATCTGGGATAAAGTTGCATCGTTGGCTGATGGGATCTGGAACGGAGTTTCTTTGATGACTGACAAGGTCTGGAATGGAGTTACCTGGCTGGCTACGAGGGTCTGGAATGGAGCTACATGGCTGACTGATGGGGTCTGGAATGGAGTTACAATACTGGCCGAGTGGATCTGGAATGGAGTTACATCGCTGGCTGAGTTGACCTGGAATGGTGTTACATGGCTGGCCGAGTTGACCTGGAATGGAGTTGCATGGCTGGCCGAGCGGATCTGGGGCGGACTTACATGGATTGGAAGACTGTTTCTTCCTGGCAACTATGTAACTGATGGTGTTGTCAATTTCTATTATGGATATTTAGACGGTAAGTGATATAAAACTCACTTGATCGCTGTGATAACAATTCGACTGAGTTGTGAAAGTAGTGAAACATCACCCAAAGTATTAGTAATCTGGTGAACATTACTGATCCCATTAAGTTTCCTACTATGCTATTTGTTTTTTTTTTTGTCAAGTTCAGGTATTTTATTTCCTCTTTGAGTGAAAAAAATAACGAAAAAGGGAAAGTAAAGAAAAGGAAAGAAGAAGATATCCTGCTACACCTACAGGATTAAGGACCGTACATGATACAAACAGCCAGTTGTGTTATTTTTTGGTATTGTCAGACCTTAACAAGGAAGTATAGCTGGCAGAAATGCAGAATTAAATATTAATTATTTTAAAAACAACATGGCAAGTTCCCTACGTAAAACTAGAAGACACTGAAAAAGCGCTCCCATACAATACGCCTCCAGTCATTTTGGTTTCTTGAGGCTTGCACTGTTTAGTTATGCAGTTCGTCCTTTTTTCCCTACAGGCCATGTGAATCACATCGGAGCTCGCATTGCTGCCTCCACTTGGCAAGATGTCTTCTACTTGATGTCTGCTGTGTTCGTTGTGAATTTTGTTCTCCTTGTCACTTACTTGGTGGTTACATGTACAGTCCACTTCATTCGACGACTGTGGTGAGTTGTTTGAGGGAACTCCCGTTTAGCTACTTAATCTCGTTCTCAGTCTACTCTTGTTATCGACAGCGTGACGTTAGAGCTTTCCAAAAGTTCTTCGTCTCTAACCCCTCTGGATTTCCAATATATAGAGGAAGAAAAGAAAGAGTTCGCACGTGATTTTCGGAACCACCAAAAATCAACCAGTTTCTGGAAATGATTCTATATATAAAGGTCAACACTTACAAGAGTATTAATGACGAAAACTTTGCGGATCCAGTTTTTTTGAAGAAGGGAGTTTGAGCGGAATTTCGAGCGAATTAGTTGCGTGTCACTAAATTTTGAGACAGCAATCGGGTTCTAAGGACAGCAGACAGGTCAGTGACTTGCACAGGCCAGAAAAGAAAACGTGCCACACCCAGCATATCACGGAAAACGCAAATAATACAATTATTGATCGAAGTAATAGCCCATTTCCACCGGTTCTAAGCGCGGACTACGTTAAGGCCAGAAGAGTTTGGATTTGACAGGATTTTGATTGACTTAAGTTGGTATTCATCGTTCGTGTGCTGTAGTCTGATTGAACAGTTTTTTTAATTGACCCAGGACACCGTAGCTGACTTTAACACGTGATGTTTGCTTTCATCAGTTATTGATAGCGCAAATTGCAAACCCACAATGAATTATTGCAAGTTTCTCATGTTACGAAAACTTAAGCGTTTATTGGTTTTCTTCTTGCAGGCAAGCTCGCAAAGACAAGATGACTGCGGCCAATGTACCTCCTGCTCCAAAGAAACCAATATGGCGACCAAAACCCAAGAAAAAACGAAGAAAGAACAAGAATGGCTGGTAGCCGTCAAAGCGCATTTAATAAACTGTTCACTTTTTTCGTTTAAAAAAAATTGTCTGAATCGTTCTGTTAACATTAACGTTCAAGTTCTCTGAAGAAAACGAAATAAACAGTTATTGAAAACCACAAGGTTCTTTTGCTTGGATTTTATTATTTAAGATGTTTTTTTTTGTCCTATTGTTATGGTCATGTTCTCAACATCCAAAATTATAACCCTTTGTTCACAACGCGCTTTTCACAGTAACTCTGGTTTTCCTTCAACGCGTACAAATCTTTCGCCTTTTACTAAAGATTTCCGTGGAGGAGAACAACTGAATGAGTCTATGGACTAATTTTTCGTCGCCCTGCTTTCGGCGGGGCACCTAACAACTGCAGAAAAAAAGGTTATTACGATATACCCGAAGCTTACCAAATATCGTAGTCGAATTCCCAAGAGAGAAAGATGGCATGGAGAAGCTGTTTTCGCACTGCGCCAAGGTGAAACTATCATAGTCAAATTCCCCGAGATAAAGATTGGACAGAGAAACTGTTTTCCTTCCGCGTCAAGGCGAAACTGTCTTATAGTGCTCTAATCTCGAATACCCGATCGTTGCGTAAAAAATCTTACAGTATTTAAGATACATATACACTTAGAGCATTCAAGAGTATTTAAGCATGTGAACGTGAATTATTCAAGCATGCGCAGTATAGGGACTAATCACAAAAACTAATCACATTGTCCCATATGTCTTGTCGCATCACTCTCAACATACCGTCGAACTTCGCGCTTTTCACAGTAACTCTGGTTTTCCTTCAACACGCATAAATCTTTCGCCTTTTACTAAAGATTTCCGTGGAGGAGAACAACTGAATGAGTCTATAGACTAATTTTTCGTCGCCTTGCCTCTTGGCGGGGCATCTAACAACTGCAAAAAAAAAGTTATTACGATATACCCGAAGCTTACCAAATATCGTAGTCGAATTCCCAAGAGAGAAAAATGGCATGGAGAAGCTGTTTTCGCACTGCGCCAAGGCGAAAATATCTTATAGGACTGTAATCTGGAATACGCAATCGTCGCGTAAACAATCTGAGAGTATATAAGATGCATGCCATAAGTGATGTACACTTGGAGCATTCAAGAGTATTCAAGCACGTGAACGTTAATTATTCACGCATGCGCAATATAAGGACTAATCACAAAAACTAATAACATTGTCCCATATGTCTTGTCACATCACTTTCATCATACCGTCGAGCTTTGCGCTTTCACATTAACTTTGGTTTTCCTTCAACACGTACAAATCTTTCGCCTTTTACTAAAGATTTCCGTGGAGGAGAACAACTGAATGAGTCTATAGACTAATTTTTCGTCGCCCTGTCTTTTGGCGGGGCTCCTAATGAATGCAGGATAAAACATTGACCGCGTCCAAATCACATTCATTTTTCTGTCGTGCGGCTTGCTGTACCTCTGATGTCATTCTTGTGTCTGTCCGTCAGGGCTCGAGGTTGACTTTTCATTCCACTTGCAAAGTTTGGCTTGTAAGATTTTTTCCACTAGCAAACTGGTGAGACCACTAGCAAATTCTTTCCAAATGTTCGGGAAACATGGATGATTCTAACGTTACTCGCAAACGTTTGCTAATGGACACTTTTCTCACTCGCAGATTATCAAAATCACTCGCATTCTACAAGTGCGCGAGCGTTTATGTCGAGCCTTGTCCGTTTAAGGGCCAATCAGTTCCATTTCCTCTCGGTTTCAGTAGGCAAGATTCACTCTAATTCACTGACTTAAATTCGAACAACACTCCAAGGAGACACTTTGTTGCCTGCAGTACATAATGCCATTAATCGTCCTCGTCTTTATCCGTCGTTACTTCGTGTGAATCGCATACACACAACTACAACCGGCGTTTGCCGACGTTCGCCGTTACATGCACTAAGGATGAACCGAAACCAAAGCCGGATGGAAAAAAATCGATACCAGCGAGATTTTTTGATTCTGCATGTGACCTGCCTAAGCTTTGTTTCCTGAGCCTGTGTTGTTCTGGTTATCACCAAAGGCAAAGAGCCGTGTGCAGTGGACCGTGCTTTATTGAGCAGGACAATGATCTTGTCAATAAACCGCAATCTTTGACTTTTTTATCAGTGTTGTTGATTTAACTTGAAAGTACTGAACAATAACCAACATTTACAGTGTGAGCTGAGAACCGTGTACGTACATGGTCAACCAGATCACGTGAATTATCAGTTAACTCAATGACGTCACAGTATCGGTAACGATAGCGAAGAAAAAAGTCAATATCGTACTCGGTATCGTATCAAAGTGAAAAAACAGTATCGGGTCAGGGGCCGGATTCTCGAAGCTCCCGGTAATTACCGGGCCCGTTAAGTTGTTTTGATTTCCATTCTAGAGGGATTTTCAAAAGGTTTGAAAATTGTACAGTAAAGTTATCAGCTAAAGAAACAAAATGGACTTCATCAGAGGTCAGAACACGCCGTACTTTTCTTGAGATTTTGATATCAAAATCTGATTCCGGGCCCGTTAAGTTACCGGGTCTTTCGAGAAACGGGCCCCAGGTCCTCCTTAAAGGTCAAATGAACCACAATTTAGAAATTTTTTGGATAAACTAAACATATTCTGAAGTTTTAAACGAATTGGACGAAGCATTTCAGAGATATTGCAATGTTAAAATTACTGATTTTATCTTTTATAATCATAGAGCGGTCGGGAAAATTGTCGGAAATAAAACTTGTGACGTCACCGTCAGAGGAAAACCACTCAAAAAGTTAGCACTTTCAAGTTCCCTAAGGAACCAAAACTTAAAAGAGAAGGCCTATGTTCTTTTTAGCATTGCGTCGCTTTAAAATGGCTGAAAGAAGGATGCCTAAATTTTGAAGCATTTTTTTATTAGTTATTAGAAGCCCCACCTTGAGGCAGGGCGATGAAAAGTTTGGTCTATAGACTCATTCAATTGTTCTCCTCCACGGAAATCTTTAGCAAAAGGTGAAAGATTTATGCGTTTTGAAGGAAAACCAAAGTTGCCAAACAGAGTGTCATTTGGTGGTGTTTTGAACGCGTTGCGACAAGACCTGTGGGACAAAATATAACCAGACAGCCTTACTAGCTATTGAATACGCATGCGCATTAGCATACAAGAGACTGCTAACACATCCATACACCAATAGGAATGAAGGCTCTGGTTATAAGTCTAGCGAAAGTTTTAAGATGGCTGAACACAGTTTTTGATATCTGTGTTTATTTACCTTTTTCTCTAAAACCCTCGATCCTTTGGTCGTCAAAAATGGCAGCAAGTTAACAACACAAACTTCAACTTTTTGATCATTAAGCTGACGTATGTGCCATTTCCATGGCAACATGACTAAATATAAACAGGTGTTTAAAATCTGTTTTGTTTATTTGCAGAAAATCTAGTCATTAGATTTTCTTTATAATTTGCATGCAACAAGCTTACCCACAAGTTAGCGCTATTTTAATAATAATTTAACAAACAGATCGTTAATTATCCCTCGTTGAGTTTCCCTCGTTGAAGATTCACTGGCATACCGATCTTGAATTTCCTATAAAAGTTCAATTTTTTTTAAATTCTCCAGTTACTTATTTCCCAAAGTACTTTCGTGCCAAATTTCGTGAAATTCTAATGAGCGGTTCTCGAGAAATAAGGGTATCTCCGAGAAGTCAATTTTTCAATCGCAATTTTTTCCACTTACTACGCATGCGTTGCTTTTAACTGGGTTTTTTTAGCAACAAAGAAAAAGCTGAGCTGAGTTCTTTGCCTCGCTACCTTTTCTAACGTACCTTTGTAATAAAAGAGTATAATCATCAATAAATTGCGTTCATTTGTGAAGAAAAATAGTACAGATAGCGCGGACATTGATCAAATAAAATGATCGCTGTATTGATGCCATGCTTCTTTCTAAGAAATACTTGTGCGCGCGCTGAATTGCGTTTAGCAAGAACGCGCGCAAGAGTAAAGTTATACTGGGTACACAATAAAATTATACTGGGTAAGTATGATAGCTGCGATCGCTGCAGAAAAAAGATAAAGCAATCATTTCGACTACCGGTTTCCATTTCATCGCCACGATCACTGAACATTTTTTCAGCGACCGTGATCATGGAACCAGCGATTAGCTATTCATCAATTTGAAGCTGATAAAGGTAAATTAAACGCCGCGGCAAGTTAACGAAGCTGACGTTTCGAGCGTTACTGCCTGACATCTCCGAGGAACTCTGTCAAATTGCGGTGGCCGAGAGTGGCCATCCAAAGTAAAAATTCAAATTCGAAAATCGATTTCCAGAAGTTTAAATTCTAAACTGAAAGTCAATTTCAAAAGTGAAGACTAAATATAAAAATCCTTTCAAAAATTGGAAATTCTAAAGCGGCCGTCACACGGCAACCTTGAAGTAGGCAAACTCGTGATGGAAAACTTTAAAAAGTTGACAAACTCCTTCCTTCACACGTCAAACTCGTGTCAAAGAATAAACACGGTAATTTGCAACATGGCCGACTTTAATATTTAGTGCAGTGGCACTCACGTACAACAGTGAAACAGAAAAAAGAGAAGAAACAGAAAGCGGTGGAGAAATAGAAAGGTTTGGACGAAACCCAATTTGTCCGCTAGCTCCTCAATTTTGTTTTGTTGTTCTTAGTCTTTGTAGGCTATAGATGAAACGTCCCGGACAACCGGACAATTGTGAAGTGTTAACCCGCGTACCCCATTTTGTGAAGTGTCACGCAAATAAATCACGTGAATAGAGTTCGTTTTGATTGGTTGACCATTACCAACACATGTCTGCCAACCGTTCACACGTCAGATACGAGTTTACCAACACGAAAAAGTTGGTGAAAAAGTTTGCGAGAATAGAGGCAAGTTCTATTTGTCGCCAGCAGTTTGCCGACTGTTTTTGTGCCGTTCACACACATCAATTTGAGTTTGCTAACTTTAGTTTGCCTTGTGAAGGCCCCTTAAATAGTTAGGCATAATCGACAATTCGCAGTTGCGAAAAAAGCAGTTCTCGATTCTCTGTTTTCACT
>JAHPZR010008931.1:7500-12500 GCA_019787425.1 Platygyra sinensis | reverse complement strand
TAGCGACGGCAGCAGTAAACAGCACCAAACGAGCAGTGAGTGATTGTAGCTAAACCAAACACCCAGTAGAGTTTTGGAAAGAATGAATAAGACATCGTTCCTCTGTTTGGTTATCTTGCTGGGAAGCCTGTCTCCAGCACAAGTTGAAGGTTAGTGCATCATAACATTTAATTCCGACCACGACAGTGCAAACTAAGTAAAGTTGCAGAGATCAGACTATCGCTGCAGCCAAACTCATCTGACGGCTGTGCCTGCAAAGCAACGTTTGGATGTTTTAGTCCTTATTCCCCCTCAGTGGAACCTAAAATTCTGTTGTTGATATATTTCAGGTCTTAAGAGCTCTTAGGCGTCTGTTTTCCCTATTAAGAGCAGCAAATTAGACCATGTATAGCTTGCTCAATCGCAACGCTGAATTTGCATAACTGCGTTTTATTCTGAAATTTGGAGGCAGGTAATGATCGAGAACGTCCACCGACTACCGAAAAAATTGGACAGCATAAATAAAAGAACCAACTTTAGTCTAGTAATGTCTAAAGGATAAGAAAAGCATAAAATTCCGAGCACGAAATTTTCCAAATGTAAACGGTTCTGCGACATTACGTTTTCGTGGAATTCAGTGCTCAGTTTCCGAGAAATCATTAAATTATGTATGCAAACAAGTACAGTTCGAATATCAAAGGTGTTCTCTTATCTTTTATCTACCTTAGTACATCAATTAGGTTTCGTATGAAACTTTTCACATAACCAAGAAGAATTTGCCATATATTTAAGACTATTTCGGATGCTAATTCAGCTCCCCTTGTTAGGATACGCTTGTGATTACTACCCGAACGAAGCACCGTGTTGTGTTCTGATCCGTTCTTGATCCCCAGTGATCGTACAGAATCCTTGAAATGTGCTATCATGTAATCAGCGTCTGTTGCTTTAAACACTTTCTTTTCTCCGCGAAAATAACTCTTTACGTGTAAATCAGCTTTGCTAAAATAATTTGCCCATTTTGTGAAATAACTAAGGCAACGGATAATTACCATATGCAAAGAAAGCCTAGCAAATAGTGTCTTTTACCGCTCTTCTCTAAAAAATTTATTCGTCCGCAAAACTCTTGAGTCGTGTGGTTGAGCTGTCAATTAAATTACTTTCACCAGCAACATGAATGCTCAGAGAGGGACCATTTTTTTGTGTGACGGGGGGGCGGAGTGGGGGGGCAGGCGGTGGGTAATTCGCACAAGATCCCCCACCCCGACCACCTGTCAGGCTTGTTTATAGTGATAAGCTAAAGTGAACACAGATCCAATAAACCCTTCCAAATCCAAACTTATTATGAAAGGTGCTGTTAGCAAATGATTGACTAAAAGGATTGAGGAACTAAGTGAACATGAAACTCACACCATGGTTTAGTCATAAAACTGTTATATCAGCGAACAAAATCAGGTGAATGAAGTGTTTGGCTCATTTCAGAGCATAAACTCTTATAATTCGAGTGTCCTGGGTGAGCAATAGCTCATATATTTATGTTAAGAGCAATTTAAAAAGAAATATGGGCCGATAGAGAGCGAACGGGCGCATTACTTCGGCGCTAAGCTACATGCAGTCAAATACCAATGTGATAGACCCTCTCTTAGTTATACAACACTGGCCCAAATTTTTGAAACATCGACATGTTCATAGAACTCTTGTATACTTGTCTTTCCGATACTTCCAGTGACATCAACAAGAGGCCCAAAGCCCGAGTGTTTCCCTACACTAGATTTTCTTTAACGATACACCTGCCAACTGATTTTCAATTTTGACATAATCTTCAAACCTCTCTCAAAAGAGCTGTGTATTGAACGAATACTCTCTGACTTTTTCAGCAGGTTGGAGCTGGACAGATGTAGCCTTGGCAGGAGTAGCGGGAGCTGCTGCAGTAGTGGCTGCACCTGCTGTTCTCACAGCAGCAGGGTTCACTTCCGCAGGAGTTGCCGCGGGATCCCTTGCAGCAGCGACTCAGTCAGCCGTTTACGGAGGATATGTGGCTTCTGGAAGTGCATTTGCATTAGCTCAGAGTGCAGGTGCCGCTGGGATTGGCGCTAAGGGAGCAGCACTTATTTTCACAACAGTGGGAGGAACTACTCTGTACGCTAAGGAAGACTAAACTGACATTCAAAGAGCAGTTTAGATGCTCGGTTATGATGGTAGAACAGAGCCATGAACTATTGTTGTGTTTTTTCTAAACTAGTTTGTCTGTGTATTGTACGACTGCTGATAGGCGTTTTGTTGTTCTATTTGATATAAGAAGTTTTCATTCCATATAAAGTCGATTTCCGAAAAAATTATTTTCTTCAATTGATTGTGTTTTTGTGGTACATTTCATCCAATATTCGTTTGATTGTTTAAGTATTAGCTGATTAGTCGATATTAAATAAAGAAAACACTTCTTGTTTTATGATTTTCTTTTTTTTTTTTTTTCTTTTAATGATATAAGGTCAAGTCGGAAGTTGGTCTCTTTTATTTCGATAATACAAGAATTCAAAAAAAGGGAAGCAAAGCGTATCTATCGAAAAGCGGCGAAGTGTAAACTTTCATAACGGTTGATATAAAATTTAGTTAACATACATACGGTTTAGTCATAGGAACTGCACATGAATCAATCGTTTTACATTGTAATAAAGAGCAACGTTTAGCGCGCAAAACAATCCACGCCGTGACAGGCTATTTTTTAAAACGACCTCCAAATTCCTATCGCAGTCATTGGGTTATTTTTGCAGTCAACAGTGGAGCAGAAATTAAGCTGACACCATCGCAGGGGTACACCTTTTCGTTACCTTCGGGGGCATTTCAGGCGAGTTTACTCCAGAGATTGCCCGCCTTTTGACGATTCGTCTCGCCAAAGTAACTAAGACGAGACAAAACGAGGCTTTAATGCCACCGATGCATACAAAAACGGTACGATTAGGTATCTCGCCAAATAATTCGGCGTTATTATCCAACCGCACTTCACAGAGTACAAATAACGCTCAAGACGAGTACAAATATCACGCGGTATTAGTACTCCAGAGGACCGGTTTGAGAGGTTTCCTGTCGTTGACCAATCAGTTAGCCGGATTTCTCGCGCCAATTCCGTTCGGCTTCGCATACCTGTGTCCCGCATTCCCTGAAAATAAATATCCAACAAATTCGCTCGCTCGAACATACCAATTTGGCGTGTTGGATAATAAATCTCTTATTAGACGTTTTGTTGTGTAGTATCGCTGAGAATTTTCACTCGTTGTTTGTATTTTGACTCGCCCTACGGGCTCGCCAAAATACGGCACAACTGGTAAAAATACTCAGCGATACTACACAACAAAACGTCTAATAAGATATATATATCTAGCCAGCGATCAGGGATTTTTTTTCACAGTAGGGGGAAAGCAAAAAAAAAAACCGCATTTCTGATTGGTTACGTGATTGGATAGTTATTTGACTTCCAAGGCAATTTTAAGCACGATCATGAGACTTGGCGGCCGCACTGTAAAATTCGGAAACTGAGCCCTCTAAATATATTGAGACCCCCCACCCAACACCCCCCCCCCGCCCCCCAAAGCAGTAGCGAAAAAAATCCTTCCGTTAAATCAATCCTCCAAATTTAAGCCCCCCGGGAGCTTGTACCTGGAAAATACAAAGTAAACCGGCAAAAAACGGTAAATTTACCTCCAATTATAAGGCTAGCCCCTCGAAAAGGGTCTTTTTAGGGAAAGCGAATTTTCGTCACGGAGGCCGTGATCTTCAGTGGATATAACTTCTTTTCTTCAAGATTTTATTCACAATAGAATGCATCCGGACATGATTTGGCAACAACATGTGTAGTTAATTGACGTGGTTGTGTGGAGTCACCAGGAATATATCTGTTGCAATGTTCATTCCCGCACTTTTGAACACTTCGATAAAAAAAGGTCTGCAAAAAAGATTATGATGTTCCACCA
Source organism: Platygyra sinensis (assembly GCA_019787425.1). Classification (NCBI taxonomy): domain Eukaryota; kingdom Metazoa; phylum Cnidaria; class Anthozoa; order Scleractinia; family Merulinidae; genus Platygyra; species Platygyra sinensis. The sequence goes on along the minus strand of JAHPZR010008931.1, from coordinate 8,556 downwards.
ATTTTTTCAATGCATATTTTGTTTCTTGAAGGTAGAGACATTTCAATTTGCTATTCCTTTCGCTTGGAAAGGAAACATGTACATTGCGCTTTGTGGCTTTCGGGCTCCAACCGGCCGCAAGAATTTCCAGTAAAATTTGGTTGGTTCCCATTGATAACATGACATAAGATAACATCGCTATTGACAGGTAAGCAGCGAAGGGGCGACAGACGACTCGGGCAGTAAATGTTTCAAGCGTTTTTTTTTCCTCCCTTCCCCAGTTCTCCAATAAAAAAGAACGCCTGATCGCTGGTTAACTTGAGATCGAAGACTACATTTCAAACCCCATTACTGCACCTTTCAATGACATGCGGCTCTAAAATTCAAAGCGCAACCGACAAATGCGTTTTTTGCCGCCGTCAATCGAATGTTCGGCAGCTCTTCCCAGCTTCCGACTATGTTTTCCGATTTGTTCTCAACAATTTCGAGGCAAATGTTTACCGTGCGCTCGGCAGTAGTCGGAAGCTGGGAAGAGCCGCCGAACATTTGATTTACGGTAGCCAAAAACGCCTTTGTCGGTTAGAGTCCGCATGTCATTGAAGGGCGCAGTAAAAGGCTACCCTCAGGGAAATGGACAGTGGCCGCTTAAAAGAGGTAAAAACGGTAGAAAAGCCCTTCGACACACTTGATTCCTAGCCGTCCAATGGGGGTGGCCGTTTAATAGTTGGCCGCTCAAAAGGGCTTGGTTCAAGGCTTCTGATTGGTTAATTTGCTAATTGGGTCCAGTAAAACGACAAATCAGTTGTGTCTCAGTAGGGCGTAAGAAAAGACAGTTCCTTTGGATAGGAATTACTCTGAACACTCAGGGCTACAAAGGATATTAACCAGACGGTCGTTGTGTTGCTAATAAGCTTCATTGTTTTCGCTTATTGATAAACATCACCTCAGTTGTTATGTCAAGCATAGAGGATGCGCAGATTGCTCTCACACTGCTGTAGCTTGTGTGCCAGTGGCACACAAGCTACAGTTAGCCGACTGTAAGAGCTGCTGATGTTATTAGGACAGGCGCATGAGAAG
>JAHPZR010008931.1:0-5000 GCA_019787425.1 Platygyra sinensis | reverse complement strand
TTGGTTTGGGTCCATAGCTCTAAACTGTGCTGTTCAATTTACCCGCATCTTATTTAGGGCCCCTGCTTGATATGGGCTCATTCCAAATTCTTATGGTATTCGTAAAATCTTGTTTTCTGGCGATTAAAAAGAAAATTCCCTCCAATTTTAAAAGGTGTCTCAAAGGTCACTTCAGAGATTTTCCAGTAGACATAATTCCATCCTTCATCGTGACATGGGATAACTTTAACTCAGTAACTTTCTCTCATCTATTCACCTCGAAAGTCCAGAATTCTGTCTTAATAGAGATATAAACTTACTATTGGCATTAAGTATACAATATACCTTCAAGGCTCCCTGTAAGGTTTTCTTGGTGCCAAGAACCTCACATCTAACACCATACTCAGTGATGCGGCAAGCCCATGGTAACGACTCAAAATTCATGATCGTGCATTGCTGTGCTGTTTCGCCCAGCACGTGACGAACTTGAAACTCAAACCCTGGTTCCCCGGTAGGCCGACTAATATTGTGCCCGGTTTTATGTAAGGCTTCAAGGTATCAAGAAAAACTTGGTGGGCGAATCCCGGCAGCACAAAGACCACGATGTCAACATCTCGAATGGCCTCCTCTGGGTTTTTCGTTATCAGTGCTGGTTTAGACACAATAGAAGTTGAATCCTTTCCCTTCCGATGTAGGACAACTTCCAGGTCTGTCTTCTGCATTGCGGCACTCCAGCGCTCTGCTTCATCTTGATACAAACTAAGCACTCGAACTTCAGTTCCTTTCAAAGACGACGCAATACCAGCAAATGCGTGCGCTCCATTACCACTTCCACAAATCAACAGCTTAATGGTGTCTGAGCTCATCTCCTGTTAAGAAAAGCGAAGTTACCATTAGGCCAAATGTACCGCATTGACGATAATATTACACTCGCCAAAAAAACGCACTCTGGTCTGCGCGACGTCTTTTCAAGTCTCTTCTCGGTGTTTGGCTATTCCGACGAAACACTGTCTCTCATTTGATATATTTCTCCAAAAACGGGTTTACCTTTGATAAGGGTACACCCAGGACTAAAAAACTCGGCCAATATCCAGCTATCTTGACCTCACAATTGGTCAATAACCCATATTTATTTATGACTATGAGCACAAGATTCCTGTGAGGTAATAATTGATGAGGCCAAAGGTTGAACCGGGTCATGGAGTCACGTTCCTTTGAAATAATTATTGGCACAGAATAAGGAAAAGTGGTCTGGAAAAAGGCCTAGTGTGGTTACAGATGCCTAAGAGAGATTAATGGTAATTCAAAACGATCACATGTCGCCCTTTCCGGGTCATGGAGTCACGTTCCTTTGAAATAATTATTGGCACAGAATAAGGAAAAGTGGTCTGGAAAAAGGCCTAGTGTGGTTACAGATGCCTAAGAGAGATTAATGGTAATTCAAAACGATCACATGTCGCCCTTACCGGGTCATGGAGTCACGTTCCTTTGAAATAATTATTGGCACAGAATAACGAAAAGTGGTCTGGAAAAAGGCCTAGTGTGGTTACAGATGCCTAAGAGAGATTAATGGTAATTCAAAACGATCACATGTCGCCCTTTCCGGGTCATGGAGTCACGTTCCTTTGAAATATATGTCTGGATTTATGAGAACAAGGCTAAAGGATGGATATCAGGCATTATTATTCAACAAATTGTAACACTATCCAAATATGGTCATGATGCTCTCGATATCTGTCATCCCTAGGTAACAGATATCCGGCGATATACGTAGCTTCGGACGTGGGAAGAAAAAGTGAAGTGAAAAAATGTCGACAGAAAGGTTTAAAAATGTTACGAGCTTGGAAATCAATTTTGTTATCAATTTGTCGAATAATAAAACAATTATCCTGCTCAATCTCGCGGAATATCGTCTGATTTTAGCCGACTCGGCCTACGGCCTCGTCGGCTAAGTATCAGACGATATTCCGCGCGATTTCGCAGGATAATTGTTAACTATGTGAGCGTTTTTTTTCTCGCCAGAAACTATCTCCAAAGTGGACGATATAAAAATTAAAAGGAAAGTCAGTCCTTTTTTCCTTCTTTTACCCGTTTATCTTCCTTTGATTGCCGTCCTGTCTCTATTCTTGGCCCGTTTACATGGCTTGAAAGCGGCCTTAAAGTTTAGTGAAATCGAGGTGAAACTGATATCAGGCACTATGTGAGCGTTTTTTTTCTCGCCAGAAACTATCTCCAAAGTGGACGATATAAAAATTAAAAGGAAAGTCAGTCCTTTTTTCCTTCTTTTACCCGTTTATCTTCCTTTCATTGCCGTCCTGTCTCTATTCTTGGCCCGTTTACATGGCTTGAAAGCGGCCTTAAAGTTTAGTGAAATCGAGCTGAACACTGATATCAGGCACTATGTGAGCGTTTTTTTGCTCGCCAGAAACTATCTCCAAAGTGGACGATATAAAAATTAAAAGGAAAGTCAGTCCTTTTTTCCTTCTTTTACCCGTTTATCTTTCTTTCATTGCCGTCCTGGCTCTATTGTTTGCCCGTTTTAATGGCTTGAAAGAGGCCTTAGAGTTTAGAAAAATCCAGGTGAAATAAGGGTTTAGGGGTTGGGCTCTTTAGCACCGTTTTCATAAATCCAGACATATATTGGCACAGAATAACGAAAAGTGGTCTGGAAAAAGGCCTAGTGTGGTTACAGATGCCTAAGAGAGATTAATGGTAATTCAAAACGATCACATGTCGCCCTTTCCGGGTCAAGGAGTCGCGTTCCTTTGAAATAATTATTGGCACAGAATAACGAAAAGTGGTCTGGAAAAAGGCCTAGTGTGGCTACAGATGCCTAAGAGAGATTAATGGTAATTCAAAACGATCACATGTCGCCCTTACCGGGTCATGGAGTTACGTTCCTTGAAATAATATTGGCACAGAATAAGGAAAAGTGGTCTGGAAAAAGGCCTAGTGTGGTTACAGATGCCTAAGAGAGATTAATGGTAATTCAAACGATCACATGTCGCCCTTTCCGGGTCATGGAGTCACGTTCCTTTGAAATATATGTCTGGATTTATGAAAACAAGGCTGAAAGGATGGATATCAGGCACTATGTGAGCGTTTTTTTTCTCGCCAGAAACTATCTCCAAAGTGGACGATATAAAAATTAAAAGGAAAGTCAGTCTTTTTTCCTTCTTTTACCCGTTTATCTTCCTTTCATTGCCGTCCTGTCTCTATTCTTGGCCCGTTTACATGGCTTGAAAGCGGCCTTAAAGTTTAGTGAAATCGAGGTGAAACTGATATCAGGCACTATGTGAGCGTTTTTTTCTCGCCAGAAACTATCTCCAAAGTGGACGATATAAAAATTAAAAGGAAAGTCAGTCCTTTTTTCCTTCTTTTACCCGTTTATCTTTCTTTCATTGCCGTCCTGGCTCTATTGTTTGCCCGTTTTAATGGCTTGAAAGAGGCCTTAGAGCTTAGAAAAATCCAGGTGACATAAGGGTTTAGGGGTTGGGCTCTTTAGCACCGTTTTCATAAATCCTGACATATATTGGCCACAGAATAACGAAAAGTGGTCTGGAAAAAGGCCTAGTGTGGTTACAGATGCCTAAGAGAGATTAATGGTAATTCAAAACGATCACATGTCGCCCTTTCCGGGTCATGGAGTCACGTTCCTTTGAAATATATGTCTGGATTTATGAAAACAAGGCTAAAGGATGGATAGTAGCGTTTTTTTTCTCGCCAGAAACTATCTCCAAAGTGGACGATATAAAAATTAAAAGGAAAGTCAGTTCTTTTTTCCTTCTTTTACCCGTTTATCTTTCTTTGATTGCCGTCCTGGCTCTATTGTTTGCCCGTTTTAATGGCTTGAAAGAGGCCTTAGAACTTAGAAAAATCCAGGTGAAATAAGGGTTTAGGGGTTGGGCTCTTTACCACCGTTTTCATAAATCCAGACATATATATATATATAGAATATGAGAGAAACCCTGACCCTGTACACCCCAAATAATCATATTTACTGAATAAATGTTTGAAAGAAAACTCGCCCTGAGCGGGATTTGAACCCACGTCCCCCCGCACACTTGTCGGGTGTGATAACCACTACACCATCAGGACAACCATGCTGGATACACGGCAATCGACGATGTGATTTACGTGGTTTGGAACAGGGTTTCCCGGGAAATTTTCTTTCAAGGTGACAGGGTAGGGGAGCCTCTAACTCCAATTGAAATCCCACTAAGGATCAAGTTAATGATGCACGACTGAAGTCAACTTAGCGGAAGACAATGGAGGATCCACAAGGGATACAGGCTAATTTCAAATTAATTATATAGAATATGAGAGAAACCCTGACCCTGTAAACCCCAAATAATCATATTTACTGAATAAATGTTTGAAAGAAAATTCGCCCTGAGCGGGATTTGAACCCACGTCCCCCCGCACACTAGTCGGGTGTGATAACCACTAAACCATCAGGACAACCATGCTGACTACACGGCAATCGACGATGTGATTTACGTGGTTTGGAACAGGGGTCTCCCGGGAAATTTTCTTTCAAGGTGACAGGGTAGGGGAGCCTCTAACTCCAATTGAAATCCAACTAAGGATCAAGTTAATGATGCACGACCGAAGTCAACTTAGCGGAAGACAATGGAGGATCCACAAGGGATACAGGCTAATTTCAAATTAATTATATAGAATATGAGAGAAACCCTGACCCTGTACACCCCAAATAATCATATTTACTGAATATATATATATCTGTCCTGAGTTAGAAAAACATACTCGCAATATTTTTACTCAAGCACACTAGCTACTGCATAATCTCTTTGCACTAGTGCTTTGTTGGGACTAAATCAATATCACCCCCCCTCCCCCCTCAGAGAAGCACCCAGCTCAACAGACGGCAGATAGCTCGTATGTAATCCAGCTTGTCTGAGACAATTAATTGCACCCCATGGGGACCAGTGTAATATGAGTTGTTCTTTAGGCATTTTCTGAAACTTACAAAGAGTGAAATAGTGCACCATAGGGAAAAG
>JAHPZR010008929.1:0-18512 GCA_019787425.1 Platygyra sinensis | reverse complement strand
AAAAATGTTTATGCCAGCAACCCAGACGATTTTCTACGTAGATATGTTGACATGTTCAGATAAAGTTCAGCCCTCCACAGCATCGTTTATCGCTTCGAGAAAACTGCAAACGGAGGCAAACGGCCACCCGACTGAAATACCACTGCACAGTATTTCCTCTAGTGAAAATCCTCATTTTGTTCGACAAAACACAGGAACACTGGCAGCATACCAACCTCATTTGCCCTTGTATCGGATGAAGAGATGGCTGAAATTAATAATACTTCAGCCTCCAAAAACACCGCTCGAATAACCAAAACACGGATGGCAGCATTCATGTAAATGTAAATGTAAATTTAATTTCAAACACAGAGATTGCTTGGGCAGTCACCCGAGCCAGAAGCTCATGATTAAGTGCTTGGCAATAATCCAGATCGAACTGGAATTTGGAAATGTTGGTTTTTGAGGAGAGAGGAAAACCGGAGTACCCGGAGAAAAACCTCTTGAAGCAAGGAAGAGAACCAACAACAAGCTCAACCCACATATGACGCCGGGTCCCGGAATCGAACCTGGGCCACATTAGTGGGAGGCGAGCGCTCTCACCACTGCGCATAAAAAATATATGGGCAGAATGGTGTAAAACCAGAAACATTAATGTATTAAACTGCCAGACGCGAGTTATCGCACATCGCCAGCGGCTAGATGTCAAATCAATCCAGCTCGACATTGGCGATTTCTTCAACATCTGCTTCATTAACAAGTCGTTTTCCTTTGCATAGTTCGGTCCCTGCAGCTTCAGCAAATCCGTCAGAGGCATGCATGAAGGACGAATGTTCGACCAGCAGTTCCAATCAGTTCAAACCAAGTTTCTTCATCATTGAATGTGGCAGAATTCGCCGGTTTTCCGTCGTCCATGTACAGCATGGCCACTAAAAAGAATCTCTTGGTGGCGTTTCAAATTTTTAACGGTTGTGTGATTAAAATCAACAACTTAAGAGAAAGTCCTTGTCCCGAAAAGTTAAGAAAACGAAGAATCATCATTGACTCTGGCTCTGATTAGCTTGCAGCTTGAAATGAGCTATCGATCGACTCAGCTTAAAAACACTCTACTCTATATGAAAAACTCTATTCTGTTCTGCGCAGTTATACGTTTTTCATGTATGGTTGCGTTTTTGACTGACATAAGGCTTGTGTTGCAACCAACAAATCCATTTTGACTGTAGTCAATTTCAGAGCGACATTAAATGATTTACGCCTCCTTTGTCAGTCTTTTAATGCAAATTTTCTCTTTCTTTTCATAACCTGGCTATTCTTTTTTTCTTTTCGGGAAATTGTCATTTTTATGATTGACTGATGATAAGACTTCATGCTGTCCAATTGGATCTGTAATCATACCCGTGATAAACAAATCAGACTCCCGCTGGGCGGTTGTACGTATGATTACAGGCCGAACTGGACTCCACTCAGTCCTATTAATATTACTAATCTAGATGAATTTCAGTGCGCTACGTAACTAACATAAATTAACACCGGTTTCTTTCTGCTTAAGATATGGCGACAAAGCTCCAAAATCGATCATGGCTCGAATTTTCTCAATCATCTGGATCCTGTTGAGCGTCATTATCATGGGGATCTTTACGGCGAACATCAACTCTGCACTTACAACTCTTTCCATGCAACAGGAACCAACTAACTTTGTAGGTGTGGAGGTTTGTACAACTATCTGTTCTTAATCTTTAATCTATTTATTATTATCATGCGGTTAAAATCCGCTGGGGGACGAAGAAAGATGGGGCAATTTTTCTACTCTTCTACCTGGGCAAACGTCCTTAAGAGTGCGTCCTTCAGAAAACCAGGCAGGAGGTCTTTTTGCTGAATTTTTGCTCAAAATCGATAGGAAAATGCTGAACTAGATATTTCTTGTTGATTTCGAGTTAGGTTAAGACAGAGCAAGGGCTTTTGTGTTTTAATGGATGTTCACGAAATTACCATAAAACGTATAGTTCTGTACTGAAGTCCTCTAACATTTTACGACTTTTTAAAGAACTTTATTGATTGTTCTCACTATCCATGTTGGAATAATAAACAATTATTGGATGAGGTTGAGCATGATATCATGAATTATCAAAACCGAGGTCTGAGTTATCTGCCGAAGCCGAAGGCTGAGGCAGATAACACAGACACAAGGTTTTGATAATTCATGATATCATACGAAAACCGAATTCAATAATTGTTTTATTATACATTTTTCACATAATTCATCTTCAGAAACAGAAGCGAGGCGTTCAACCATTTTGTTTCTGAGGAGAACACTCCAAGGGGCTTAGTAACCAGGCAGACGTTGAACTGGACATGATAAATGCAATATCTGCAGCAGATATTGCATTTATCATGTTAAGTTAGCAAGCTATTGTGAATTGATTGAATGCTCTCAACCAATCAGATTTTTCATACTGAGTCTGATGTATAATAATATGTATTTGGTTTTGCCTATTGCAGATATTTGCCATCAATTAAAGGCTATTCACAACTCTACGAAATTATGCACCTTACTTAAGATAAAGCCACGGAGAAGAATGAAATTGCACAGTTTAAATGAATATCTTTGATTTAAGACTGTTGGTCGTATTTCATGATCCAGTTAGTTAGTGAGTTAAAAGCTTTGCCATGACAATAAGATGTTAGTTAATTCATAGGCTTTTCACAGTAATTTTTCGATATAACGCGAGCTCCGTTTGGTTGAAACAAAGTGCTTAAGCAGATTTACGATGCATGGTAACTACGGTTTATGCGAGCTGTCCATCTTCCAATATGCTATTGTAAGCAGGGAGATTTGATTGATCATCGCAGCTCTACGCATAACTTGAACAGCTGCGAAAATATATAATCTTTCATATAATCACTTTCATATATTCACAGCCAGCTATGCCTCCCCGACTTACGCTTAGGGCAACATCGATTCAAGAGGTAGCAGGATTTGAGCCTGCATCTTGTTCAGCATCCAAAACAGTTAAAAAAAACTGAAATTTATACCTATACGCATCAAGTAACCAATGTTCTTTGATATTTCATGGTAGGTTGCAGTATTGGTCAATGGTACAGAATATCAGCATGCACTGGAGGAAAATGCTAATCCAACAGGTTGGTGCAAACTGATGTAGAAAGATTCCGAATGATAAATGTAGTGTTGTCGTATACTGCGTAACTGTCATGAGCAAGGGGGTAGTAGTGAAAGTGCAAGATAGGACTGCCGCGTTTTACCGAGTTTCTTAAATGGACGACTCCGTAAATGGCGACGAGGATAACTCAGGTGAACCCCACTACAACTGCAATCCACATATCGTCACCTTCGATCCAAGACTCATGGTAACACGGTGGGGCCAAAAGACCTAAAAATGGGTCATTTAGGTTATTTTGATATTCTTTGTATATTTCTTCACCAAACTTGGCATATCAACTTGCGTTGTGTTCCCGATTGTTTCGACATCAAGACCGACACAGAATCTTAAATGATGACGTCACAAATACCCTTGATTTAAATCTTCTATTTTTCGAGAAAAAAATTATGCTGTTTAAAAGACCTTGACGAGAGGAACTCAATGCCGAAAACCATTTCTTGCTGTGACAAAAGCTTCGTGAGTTATGGCAAGTTAAAACAAAAATCGTTGTTCCTCCCGGAAACCTGCCAAGCCATAAGCTTTCTCAGAAATCGAAACCCTTGAAAAATTTTTTTTGAGCTCTTTTATGGGAAAACTAATATTTGCTGAGATATAGAGTGGCCAAAAATCGCATGAAAGTAGAATTTTAGTTTTGTGTTTTCTAGTGATAGTATAAGAGATTAAAGAATTGATTACGTCACACACAGGACGAAATTGCGTGATTCCGTTTCTCGGAAACGAGACGGAAACATAAAACTCCATGTTTCCGTTATGTTTCCGTTGGGCGGAAAGGCGAAATCCAGTTTTTAGTTGGATCTGTCGTGTTTCCGTTATGTTTCCTGAACGGAAATGTCATGCCACGTTTCTGTCGCGTTTCAGTTCGCGGATTTTTGCTGTTGTCTGTTTCCGTTATGTTTCCTCGCACGGAAACGAAAGCTGCTACGCAATTTGTGCATCACATGTTATTGGCCGGCTGGGAGGTCCGTATAAAAAAAAACTGTGACCAAGATCTTCTTGAAAATGCATTTTCAAGCGCGAGGTCTACAAACCGTTCGCAAAAACTCTAACGAGCGAACGAGCGAGTAAATCAGATACTATACGAAGAAACATGTATTAAACGAGCATTGTCACGCTATTTGGAAACTTTATAAAAAGCTAGAAATTGCCTTCGCAGCAATTGAATTCCAAAACTTATGATCTACTTTTGTTATTAAAGTCTATTTGAAGGTACTGAAACTGTTCCCTATCGCCTGTCGCTACGGATGGCATGGATGGAAATGGATTGAAATTTGAAAAAAATTGGCCAGTCAGGCCATTTTAGCCAGTTGGATCATTCTAGGCAGTTTGACCATTTTAGCAATTCAAATTGAATCATTTTAACTGGTTGGACCATTTTAGCCAGTTGGATCATTTAAGCCAGTCAGACCATTTTAGCCAGTTGGATCATTCTAGGCAGTTTGACCATTTTAGCAATTCAAATTGAATCATTTTAACTGGTTGGACCATTTTAGCCAGTTGGATCATTTTAGTAAGTTAAATCATTTTAACCTCCCACGCCATTTTAGCCAGTTGGATCATTTTAGCAAGTTGAATCATTTTAACCAGTAAGACCATTTTAGCCAGTTGGTTCATTTTAGCCAGTCAGACCATTTTACCCAGTTTGACCATTTTAACCGGTTAGACCATTTTAGCCGGTTGGATCATTTTAGCAAGTTAAATCATTTAACCTGTCAGACCATTTTAGCCAGTTGGATCATTCTACGCAGTTTGACCAATTTAGCAATTCAAATTGAATCATTTTAACTGGTTGGACCATTTTAGCCAGTTGGATCATTTTAGTAAGTTAAATCATTTTAACCTGTCACGCCAATTTAGCCAGTTGGATCATTTTAGCAAGTTGAATCATTTTAACCAGTAAGACCATTTTAGCCAGTTGGTTCATTTTAGCCAGTCAGACCATTTTACCCAGTTTGACCATTTTAACCGGTTAGACCATTTTAGCCAGTTGGATCATTTAAGGACGTTCGCGCCTATTGCTACTGCGCATCTCTAGTGCGCACGCTATTCATTGGTCACGAGCGTGCCACGTCATTTTCAAGCGCGCGCACGGAGTCGAAAACTCAACAAAATATAGAGCTGATGACCTTGACGTTAACTTTGTGTGCGAATATTTTTGTTGGATGTTCGGTGACCCCCAATTTTTTTTCGGCAGATCACTTCCTTTTCTGATTCTTTCCATTATACTAAAAAACAAAAAAAATCTGTACGTGGGAAGTTCTAATTATTTCTCATATGCTATTCAAATAGGGTCGAATTTGTACGTGGATACAAGTGTGCGTAACTTAGAAGTTGTATTTTTTAAGGCTAATTCTAGCTGATTTATTGACATATGTAGCAAAGATCTATCAAATAGGCCTATATGTGCTGTGTTAAACACACATAACTTAGATATGATTCTTCAAATTAACTATATGCCGATAGTAATGAATCTGAGCAAAATCGCCTCAAATGACTAGAAATCCTAGAAATGCTATGATCTGTGATACGCCTTATCTTCAAAACGAGTTCGGTGACCCCCGATTTTTTTTACGTTTTTAATCTTAACTTATCATTTTCTACCTGCAGACGACGTTTAAAAAAAATCTGTGCGTGGGAAGTTTTTGGGCGCGAACGTCCTTAAGCCAGTCAGACCATTTTAGCCAGTTGGATCATTCTAGGCAGTTTGACCATTTTAGCAATTCAAATTGAATCATTTTAACTGGTTGGACCATTTTAGCCAATTGGATCATTTTAGTAAGTTAAATCATTTTAACCTGTCACGCCATTTTAGCCAGTTGGATCATTTTGGCAAGTTGAATCATTTTAACCAGTAAGACCATTTTAGCCAGTTGGTTCATTTTAGCCAGTCAGACCATTTTACCCAGTTTGACCATTTTAACCGGTTAGACCATTTTAGCCAGTTGGATCATTTAAGCCAGTCAGACCATTTTAGCCAGTTGGATCATTCTAGGCAGTTTGACCATTTTAGCAATATGAAGTCACAAACACAGTTTTCCGGCATTATCAGTGACAAAAACTTGACCATCGTGATATTTCGTATTACATTTGTTGTTTATCGTCTGGAAAACCTCATCTGCAACATAACTGGAACTAGTGGCACCAAAAGAACAACTCTAACTTAGAAATATCTCACACGGGGGGGGGGGGGGGGGGGGGGAACTTCTCTCCTGGGAAAACTCACTTCAAACTTTGAAAAGTCATATCTCAGCTAATTTTTGTGATATAGACAAACGGTTTGCGGCAGTCAACTTGTCTTGATGATTCCTTTCGAACACGGGAAAAATCTTCTCAAATTAGTAAACTGAATTTACGAGTATTGTATGGCATCATTAATTGTGACGTCATAACTTGATTTTTTTCTGTCACAATTAAACTCAAAATGATTAGGTCGATGTTCCATACCTCCTTGCCAAGTTTCGTAAAAACCAATCCTCAAACTTCACAAAATTATTGCAAAACGCACGTTTACATGGTCCCACCGTGTAAAACAATAACAATTCATGTTGAGTTCCCAACACCACGTGCGCTGGCAGCGCACGTGGTGTTGGGAACTTGAAATTTGAGTAAGGCAGGAAATCGAAGTTGAGCACTAATATACTGCCGTCACAAGATTACATCGAAATATTGCATCTGAAAATTGCCTCAGAATATTAAACGAGTCGATTACACAATTGTCCTAGCGACATGGCGAATGTCCTACCTCCAATTCATTCATTTTCCGTTCACGAAGACAACGCTTCAGTCAGCCCACGCTGGAAGAAATGGCTGAGACGTTTTGAAATGTACCTTGCCATTCATGATGTGAAGGATGCGACACGCGAGAGAGCGCTGCTACTATTCTCCGCTGGTGAAGAAGTCAGCGACATATTCGAGACTTTTCCCCATCAAGGAGAAGAGAAGGACTATGCGAAAGCAGTCGCTGGTTATTTTTGGCCAAAAGTAAACAAGGGCTATGAATCTTACATGCTCAGAAATGCTACTCCGAGTACCGGTGAATCGCTAGATTCCTATTGCGCGCTGTCACAGGAAAGGCCATCTCGCAAAAGTATGCTGAAGCTGTCAAATACCAGGAAAGTCAATGCAGTAGACGAAAAAGATGATAGTGAACCCACCCATTAAGAACACACTTATCGAATCACTCTCCTTCCATGCGTAACAAAATACAGCCGTTAACTGAAATCACCATTGGAGACAAGACAGTGACATGTTTAATTGACTCAGCGAAGGTGAATGTCATTGACACATGTTGCTTCAATCAGTTGAAAAACATGCAGCTCAACCTCTCTCGAGAAGGATCTATAGCTACAGTTCTACTAAGCTCTTACCAGTGGTTGGCAAGAATGAAGCCGAAATCAAGTCGAGAGTGACCAGCAAATCGACGTAACTCAATTCTGTGTTGTAGATGGATGTGATTGAAATTTGATAGGATACGAGACAGCGACTGACCTTGGACTACTACACACAATAAACAGTGTGTCGACACCCAAAGTCGATAAAATAGTCCAGGACTACAAAGATTGCTTTGAGGGATGAAAGGCATTACTGCAAAACTACATGTTAATGATAACGCATAACCACTGACCCAGAAGTACCGCAGACCACGATTTCAAGTGGAGGCTGAGCCCAAAAATTAGGGGAACTTGACATCATAGAAAGAGCTGAAGGTCCAGCCCCCTGGGTTTCTTCAGTAGTGGCTGCCCCAAAGAAGAAGTTCGACCTCGTAACTTCTCAGGAACTATTATGCGGGTTTCCCTCAGAATTACGCCATTTGGTACTGACACTTCTTGTTTAATCTCTTGGTACTGGCTGGCATCTTTTCCAGACTCGTGCCACTTCTGAGTTGCTATCACTTTTACTAGACGCTGCAATATTTCATCAGCTGCTGTCGCATCTAGCTTTCACTTCTTGAAGCGTAACGGCAGGGGAACAGCATTATTAATTACAAAGTTTACATAGGTGTCAACTCTTGATAAGTGATGAGATGCTTGCGAATCCTTTCATGACACTTAACATCATGATCATCATCATCATCCGTTAAAGTGATATGATTGCCTATTTAAGTGCACTGAAAAAGACGCATAGCCAAATTAGCCAAATGGCTAGTTACAGATAAACACTTTATTAAGCATCCCTGAAAAGAGTTCTGTTTTTCAGCATTGATATAATAACACAGAAAACAACAGATAAAACTAGGAAAGTTAGGTACAATAAAAATAGAAGGAATTTGAATTAATATCAGGATCCTCATTTCAGATTGATATATTTTGACCTCTCTTTCTTCCTATACTTAGAATATCCAACAATTGACGACCTTGTACAAGCTGTGAAATCAAAAGAAGTAGATGGAATGTTACTGGACCGTTTCACAGCTTCTTATTATCAGTCAAGAGGCAAACTGAAATCACTTATCACCGTCAAGACGTTCAAGTTTCAAAGAAATGCTGGAATTCTGCTCTCCCAGGATAAACAGTATCTGGAACTCTGTTTAAAAGATTTTCATCTCCCAGAAATTTTGAAGTCAGTTCCAACGGTTACTGCTACATATAAGGCAATGATTACACTTGTCTGTCATTCTTTGCTTGAGGCTAATTTGTTTTGTAAAAAATGGCCTTTTTCATTTAGCCTTGAAAGAATTACTGACGAACGAAGCAAAACATGATCAATTTCATTGCATGCAACAGAATATTTAGTGGCAGTGGCAGCTCGTAAGTCCTCTATGAATAAGTAATTTTAGATCAGGGAGGTATGTATAACTGATGGAAATGGCGGTGTTTGTTTTTGTCTTAAGTTAGCAGAGCAGAAGCCTCCCCGAATCGACAACCTTTTTGAACAGTCACCCTTCATCAAGCCCTTCATGTACGTATCGCTTGGTGTATTGGCTGGATTGCTCCTGATTGGAACCTTGTGGGACATCATTAGAAAGAAGAGGAGGATCAATGAAAATACCGCATTAGGTGAGGATAAACATGTTGTAGTTACCTTAAAAAGGCTATTCCAATCATGCTGGTCAGTTTTCGAGGTTATCTATATCTAAAGGCGTCATCATAAACTGGAAATAGGGTAAAGATCCCCAAAAGACCTTTGAGGTTCATGAAGCTAATGAAGTTCATTCGATTGAGATAGAAAACATTGAGATCTTTATTCTCGAATAGTCAAAATCATTGCCTTTTTGATCACAAAGTTCATGCGCTAGGCTTCCCGAGAAACGTTTAATCGTCTTGGGTCAAACACGGTGGGGCCAAACCACCCCTAAAATGTAGCATGTAAACGTGCGTTTTGCAATAATTTTGTGAATTTTGAGGATTTGTTTACGAAACTTGGTAAGGAGGTATAGGACATCGACCCAATCATTTGGAGTTTAAATGTGACAGAAAAATTCAAGTTATGACGTCACAATTAATGACGTGATACAAACCTTTTAAATTCAAACTCGTTCCCAGGGTCCTCTCTCTACTTCGAGAAAGTACCCTGGTTATGGATGGTCACGTGTCTAAGCTTGCCAACCCAAGCTGCACAGAGGGTGGGTCCTCAACTTAATTTTGTCAACACCCTCTAGGGGGGTGAATGTTGCGCTGCTATACGGACGCTATTTTTGAAAAGGAAGCAAGTTATTTGTCAGAGATCCTGCCTGGCCAGCTGCTTCGGCTCTACCTGAACTTCTATGATCATGAGATGTTGATTGAGAGGGACCTTAGCTTATATTTCACTGCTTTTGTTAATAACCGTCAACAACCTCCTCTGGATTAATTTAATCAGTTTTTCACCCCAAAGGAATTAAATAACCGTGAAATTATCGATGGGAACATTCAACTTGGAGCTACTTTCTTGACCGAAAACTGGATTTACCGCTAAGCCGTTTTAAAATAAAAGTCAATGCATTTTGTAAGGCGGCCGATGTCGTTGTCAAGTTGTTTACAAAATTTTTTACTGCAAGCTAGAGAATCGAATGACCGCCAAACTTTCGACTGGATGAATTTAATCAAATTGAAAGCTTGTCTCTGCCAAACACTGGACGTATCAATCACTAAACGAATACTCAATGCCTTTGTTATGATTTTGCCGATCGGAAAATATGAGCTGCTTAATTAATCAATCTTATTTGCCGTGCAGACGTTGTTGTCAAATTCTTCGTAGATTTTTCCGCTCCAAGAGGAGGGAATGACCGTCAACCTGTCCATGGGAATAATTAAATCAAATCCAAAACTACCTTTGAGGGTGAAAATACGACGTGTTTGACTCTAAACGAATGATTAAATGCATACGTTTTGATTTCGTCGAATGAAAAATACAATTAAGTTCACCACGCGGTCCATTTACTGTTGTGGTTTTCAGTTCCAAGTTCTTTGCCAATTTTTTTCACCGCCAGAAATTCCAAAGACCGCCCAACTGTCGATGAGAAAAATTGAGCCAGATGTGGAGCTAACCATTTAGCCGAGCATTGAATGCATTGAACTTCAATATGGAATGTGACGATTTCTTCGCACTGATTTTGCCGTTCCACAACGGGAGTTTTACAAATTCCACTGCCTAGCTATAGTGGGCTCAGTAGGTGAGCTCAGTGAAGACTAACTATACCTCTCCAGCTCCTCCCTTCAATCACATCTCTGGAATCTGCTAAAATCTAGCAGACACGTGACCAGTCATAACCAGGGTACTTTCTCGAAGTAGAGAGAGGACCCTGGGAACGAGGTTGTTGTAAATTCAGTTTACTAATTTGGAAAGTTTTTGCTCGTGTGCGAAAGGAATTATGAAGACAAGTTGAGTGCCGCAAACCGTTAGGTCCATATCACAAAAACTAGCTGAGATATGGCTTTTCACAGTTTGGAGTTAGTTTCCCCAGGAAAGAAGACCCCTCCCCCCCCCCCCCCCCCCCCCCCCGCGTGTGAAATATTTCTAAGTTAGAGTTGTTGTTTTGTGCCACTTTTTCCAGTTATGCTGCAGATGAGGTTTGCAAGACGATAAGAACAAATGTAATACAGAAGGTCACGATGAAAGATTTTCTTGTGATTGATTAGGCTGCAAAACTGTGTTTTTGACGTCACAAAATGTGACGTAATTAATTCTTTAATCTTTTAGAACACCGCTAGAAAGCACAAAACTAAAATTCTACACTCATACGATTTTTGGCCACTCTAAGCATTATATCTCAGCAAAATATTAGCTTTCCCAGAAAGGAGATCAAAAAAGTTTGCAAAGGGTTTTGATTTCTGAGAAAGAGTATGGATTAGCAGTTTTCCGTGAGCAACTTGACATAACGCGCGAAGCTTTTGTCATAGCAAAGAATGGTTTTCGGCATTAAATTCCTTTTGTGAAGGTATTTCAAACAGCATAACTTTTTTCTTGAAAAAAGAAACTTTATATCGATGATATTTGTGACGTCATCATTCAAGATTTTGCGTCGGTCTTGATGTCGAAACAATCGGGAACACAACGCAAGTTCATATGCCAAGTTTGGTGAACAAATATACAAAGAATACCAAAATAGCCTAAATGGCCCATTTTTAGGCCTTTTGGTCCCACTGTGAAAACACAAATTAAAAAACAATTAAAATCAATGGTTTTTTTTTTTTTTATGGATAGTGAATTTTTTTTTAGACCGCCCACCATTTTTGTGATAACCAAAATCGGATTTCTTTAATCCAAATGATTGCTTGGATCCAGTGATAAAACGGTTGGGACCATTGACCTACGTGAGAGTTGGTCGCCAACTGCGTTATGTTCACATTGATCACCTCCTGCAGACGGAGCGTGTAAATTGTGAAGAGACTTTTGAGGAAGTGGTTCCTGAGGAGTCATCAGTTTCAGTGTCAGGATCGAGTACACCACCAACAGTGTCAGTACCGAGTACACCACCAAAAGTGTCAGGGTCAAGTACACTACCATCGCCGAGTGTTGCTGTTTCAACGACAACTCAAGACCAACCCGCTGAGACTCAGAAACCTGTTGCTGAACCAATTCCTCAGTCCTCAGCTCGAGACTCTCTAGCAGCTCAAGAGCCAGTGTCTATGTCTCCAGAGCAGCTTCCTGTTCCAGTTCCAGAGCTTGAACTACCGTCTCCAGTGCAGCACCAAAGTGAGACTAGTCCAAGGAACACGCCCATAAGAGCTGAGCGCAGATACCCAGCCAGAGAGAGAAAAGCCCCAGATAGGCTTAACTTGTGACTTTAAGAACATTTAAGGCTAAGAACACTATCTACTCTCAGTAGAAGTTTTGTTGATATTATAAAGTTAAAGTTTGTTATCGCCCTGTATTTTTGGTGCTGCTAAGCTTTTGTGACACACATTTAAAAGGGGGAGAAAGTGAAAATGTATTGCCAGCGGTTGCACGCTTGGGCATTAAAGTGAGGCTACTTGTTCTTGTCGGGGGTTCGCCATGTTAAATTACAGTTGTTGTTAATCCTGCCCAATCGAAGCCTTTTAGAAACCATCAGAGTGTTTCTTGGTATTTAACACTAAACATATTCAGAATCAAAAGGATGCAATTTTCCGATATCCAGCAATTTATCAAGTCAGCTCTGTAAAGCACAAGTTGTTTACTGCTTTTCTTGCATCAAATTAAATCACGGATATTAAATACTCGACGCAATATTTATATCAAATAATTGTGGACGTATCTCCGCATTGTGTGTTTTTTTTCTTTTAAGATAATCAATCCGAACTTCATATTTCATATATAGTTCAGCCATTAACATGCTATGTATATTGTAGTTGCAGATGTACTGAATGAGGGAACTGCAGAAAAGCGAGAAGCAATCCAGAAATACCTCGAAGCAGGAAGAAGACTTATTCTTCAAATGCAAGAACACTTTAACAAACTTGAAGCCAAAGTTTCCGAATTACATGTGTCATTGCCATAGACGCGACGCCGTGAAACAAAACGCCTTGGTTGATCTTGCGGTATCTCGATTTTTTCTAGATTTCACAAAGAAATGTGAACTTGCTGGATTAAAACGGCATATTTTTGACTTAATAAGATAAAAGTGAGGAGTGATCATCGCAGTAAATTTTCCAATTTAAGCAATTGAAAAGAAGAAGCCTGAAAAAAATCAGGACTTCAACGGGATTCGAACCCGTGACCTCCGCGATACTGGTGCGATGCTCTACCAACTGAGCTATGAAGCCACACATAGGGAGCGAGGTCAATTTATAGAGTTCATATCTTCCCGTACAGTGAAATGATTTGAAGTATATATGAAATAATTCATATTTGTACTGCGGTTGTAGATGAAAGTGAGGAGTGATCATCGCAGTAAATTTTCCAAATTAAGCAATTGGAAAGAAGAAGCCTGAAAAAAATAGGACTTCAGCGGGATTCGAACCCGTGACCTCCGCGATACCGGTGCGATGATTCATACAAATATGAACTATTTCATATATACTTCACATTAATAAGATAAATTGCGAATTGTCGTTCCTGTCGACGGATTCCAGGGGCCTCGACCGGGCTGGCTCGGTTTCTGAGATCTCGCCTGGCCACTCTTTTCTTTGTAAAAATATCGATGTGTTCATATGAGAGGCCGGGCTGGCCCGGTTACCGAGATCTCGGTCGCAAAAACCGAGATCTCGGTAACCGGGATGAAAATTTTCTCATATGAACACCCCAGCCCGGTGACCGGGGTGAAACTTTTTAAACAAAATAGCTTCGCTCTCACAACATAGCGGCGAAAATAGCATAATTTTGGTCTCTGTATGTATTTCCACTTTAGAAGTATGCGAATTAGCTTTTTTAGTAACGTTACAAGAGTCTACAAAGCTATGACAGTCGCGAACATTACAAGTTTATGTTCCACCATTTCGGTTGCGTTTCTTGAATTCATCCCGGTCGACTGGGCTGAAATTTCCCATATGAACACATCACAGAATTCGTCCCAGTAACCGAGCCAGCCTGGTTACCGGGCTCATATGAACAGGCCCCAAGACGGATCCAAACCGATGTTATGTTTCATTGCTGTCGCACTAATATCTAAGTAATCCTCTCTACTTAATCCTTATTTGATTCAGTCCGCGGAACTTAACTCCGGAGACAAATCTGTTAACAGTATTATAGAATAGCAACTGAATCTTTGAAAGAAAATACAAGTGACTCGCGTTGTATATTTTATGGTATACCCCTCGAAAACGTTACATAACTGGTTTATATTCATGTCGTAACGATATTGTTGACAATGCGTTTGTAGTGTAATACGTGTCAAGCTTTTATCGTCAAGAAGGTATATCAATATTATTCAAAGTGACCATATCACGCTATTTTGATGATTTCAGGTTCAGTTGGTATTTATACCGACCTCCCAAATGTCAAATATATACCCACGTAAAAGGACAAAACATAACGACTTGTAAATTATCTACAATTAATGTCCTTCGATTCTTTTTCGCCTTTTACTCCTACATTTTCTCGAAGCTTTCTGGGGGAATATTTCCTCAAAGATAACTAATTTAGTCTAAGGCCTAGGGCAAACGTCGAATCCAACTCGAATATAATTCATCGAACCTATTTATTTTGAAATAGGCGCATGAATGATGCGACGTTTGCTGCAATTAAATTCGACTCAAATTAATCGATTCGACTCTAGCATAGGTTCGAGTTGCCAACTCGGATAATGCGACAGCGGCTCGGCGTGCCGGCAAACGTCGCTCCAAACACGCGCCGAACTCAATTCGTAAATCATGCAAATTACAAAATAATTTATTTAAATGTGATAGACTGGGCAAATGCCACAAAAATACATACTCCCCCATCTGCCAAACACTATTTCCCCCCCTGACGAGCATGCGCAGTGCGAAGACAATGTCTCGACCGGAAAGAGCAAGATTTAGAAAGGCATTGAAGACATCGCACTTGAGCTCGAGCAGGATGGAAATGTGCTGTTCGTGTTTTATGAACACAAAATACGAGTGCTTGAAGTGCAAAATACCAATTTGTAACCAGTGTTCAGTTTGCTAACAAAAGCACGGTCAAACATGCCACTCGGAGTAGTAGCTGTCGTCCTTGATACACTGATCTCAGAGCTGTATGCAATGCCCTTCTTCTCTGCCTATTTTTTGCAATTAATTGCCAAAGTAAGGCGTCGCGAGCACTATGTTCCGGCATCTCGCTTACAACTACTAGCATTAATTAGCAGCGCTTCGGGTGAATAGCACGGGGGCGCGTGCTTATTCCTGTGTTTTAATTAAGCCAACTGGTGAAATAGGTGCGACGTTTGCTACCAAGCTGAAATGAAGTCGACTCTTTGTCTCGCCTATTTAAATGTATTCGACGCGACTTTAGATTCGGCGTTTGCCCTAGGCCTAAAACATTTCTGGTTAAAGTTCTGCTAGGCTGGGGTCAGTTATTTACTCTCTTGTTAACGGCGAGTGCTATATATTTGAATTAATTCATAACTTAATGAATTAAAGAATGGACTAGATTTCACATCGAATTTTGCCAACCTCAAACCTGATCAATAAACTCCACAATACACTGACTCTATACATCGCTGGTGCCCTAAATGTGTTGCTGGGATGACTCTTCCTTTAGCTGATGTTTCCTTTTGTCATCCATATTTCACCGTCTTTCACTGACTTTCTGTTAGTAAGTAAATGTCATCATATTTTAAATGTTATCGTGTAGTGAGGTCATATCAATCTCTAATCCTTCGTGTTATCACAATCCAATTCTTGTAAGATTCCGGAAGATTACAGACGGAAAAATGGTGTTTTTACTAAGGTATCGATGGACTTGATTAACAGCATCCAGTTCGGAACAGTATGATGTGATAGCTGATATATTGATATTTAAATCGGCCGTTACCCTTTTTTTTTATTTCTACGAACGAAACGTTTTTAATTTGAAATTCTTCACATTTCTTTTTTTAAAACTAAAACAAGTGTTGTCTCTTTTTTTTTTTCAAAAATTGCCTGGCTCTAACCAAACTGTAATTATGATAAAGTATTTATCAAAGTCACATGTAGTCATACAGTGTTGTGAAAATGGACGCTTCTGTGAGGTAAGTGCTGTCATATTCTTTCTTATTAAATATCACTTACGTAATCATTGTTTTGTGTTTAGCAGCAGTCCTAAAATGGTAAGAATTCGAATTTTGGATTATTTCGATTGAGTGTCTAATCTATTAATTGAATACTACTGTATTAGAGTTTTATCCTTCTCACTACTACTACTGTACGATATCGGTGAATGTCGGTCAGTTCGACCGCAAAGTTAAGTACTATCTGGTACTGTACGTTGCCAACATTCGGCGAATATACTACTTGTCATAAGGTCATGATTAAGTTGCGTGCAGTTGATCTTTGACACGAAGTGCGACAAATAGAGAATATTTTAATTTTAGCGACCATATCGCGTATTGTATAATAAATGGATCGAAAATTGTCCAATTTCAGGTCTTAGGATGTGGCGTAGGACTTCTTGTTTGAACTAAGCGTTAATATTAGGCATGTAGGCCGGATGAACTCGCAGGTTCGGTTGCTGATCTCGTCGGCTCGTTTTGTAGGCCGAATGAACACTGACTGAACTCGTTGGCTGATGCGTAATACGGAACGGATGATCTGCGAACTCTATGCAATTTTCACAGTTCTATTCAATTCACAAAGTTGAAACACATACACCTTGCTACCAGCACTACACTGTCTACACAAGCTACTCTTTGCCAGAAACGCAGAATCTTTCGAAATTACATTACTTTTAACTCCATTCTCGTCCCCAGAGGCCCCGCTCCTTTTGGTCAGCACCAAGAATCGCGACCTCTGGCCAGGTCCGACGACATTCCAGTTTGAATGGCTTTGTAAAAACAATAAATTGAAACCAGAACCAATCAGATTTGTCAGACTTGACTCTGATCATGTGCAGAGTGACGGGAAGTCCGTGAATGACGGACTTCCGTTGTTCGACCTGGCCAGAGGTCGCGATTCTTGGTGCTGACCAAAAGGAGCGCGGCCTGTCAAAGTCATGTGATCTTGCATGTGCTTCCAAGTTTAACCCAATAAAAATCGCACAGCTGTGACGTGTATTTCGTTGTCAATCGGATTTGTCGTCGACGATGAAAAAAGAACCCCGGGCAAACCTTATCGTGGCTTGCCACAGGCATCCCACGGAATAAAGACAAGGAGTACAGATTGCAGAATGGAAATAAAACACAGACTGAGGTGAAAAATAATTAATATCGTCTATCATTCCCAACACGCCTTACCGAGTGATCTCACCACCGGTTGTTAAGGAACTTGCTCAGTTGAATGTAAAGTTTGCTACGTTTACCCGAGACTATACATATGTGATCTCAATCGATGAGTATAGCACCCAAGAGAGCAAACCTAGTTCAGGTGGAGGATCTAGTGCGATGAAAACTAAATTCCACTGCAAAGAAATATTGTCACGGTAACATATTGTTTCCTAAAGGTCTTCCTTTTGTCCTCACAGGCAACATTATAGTCAGGGAAGCAATTTTATTTCGTAAACAATTAAGGTTAATTGCACAACATTCTGTCACTCGACAATTATATATGTGGCTAGCTAGATGATACTCAGAAGGTATCCCTGGATTGCATGACGAGAAGATAGATTGTTTGGAGAAATTGTTTAAGGTGGAAGGGGAAGGAGGAGGGGGGGGGGGGGGGGGTTGGGAAGGCAGGGTCTGATTTGATAATAACATAGCAGCATTGTATCTTTAGGTGCTGATTACAGGTTGTCTCGGAATCTCTGGCACTCGCAAAGAACCAAGTACCTCACGCAAAGCTTTTGTAAGTTAAACATTGTAAGACAAAACTAAATTTAGCTAGCTTTGTCATTGGTTGCGTCTCATATATTGATCATTGGAAATGAGGCTATTGTTAGAGAAT
The DNA here is from genome assembly GCA_019787425.1 of Platygyra sinensis. NCBI lineage: Eukaryota > Metazoa > Cnidaria > Anthozoa > Scleractinia > Merulinidae > Platygyra > Platygyra sinensis. The sequence continues at coordinate 484 of JAHPZR010008929.1, read as the reverse complement.
TTGGAGACTTGAAGAGCCGATCGGCAAAGCTTTGTAATTCGTGTCATTCTATTGTTCAATTGTCGAAAAACACCACACTGTTTCAGTAAATTTTAATGAATGAGGAGGGAGGTTGCTAAACTTTTTCAAACGCAGGATGACATAAAACGGGGAATGAATGAATGATTGATTGATTGATTGAATGAATGAATGAATGAATGAATGAATGAATGAATGAATGAATGAATGAATGAATGAACTTAATTTAAGTGTCGGATTATTTAGCTTATTATAAGCTAATTGTGGAAAATAAAAGAACATTTCAAATACAAAATATAAAATCTGATATTTAATTTACGCATAAAGCACAGTTGCTTCATGAGCCCTCAATGAGAGAAGTTTTGTCTTGCTTTCTAGCTCTCCGTCTAAAATTGAAGCCGTCCAGCGAAGGATGCTGTCGATCACTTGGGGATAATCTGGACCAACGATATGGGCCCATGCAGAT
>JAHPZR010008927.1:7500-10738 GCA_019787425.1 Platygyra sinensis | reverse complement strand
TTTCTGCGCAAAGGTCTTTAGGTTTTATTAATTTTTCTCGCTGATTTACTGAGAGGGCTTAGTATGTCACCAATATCATGTATACCGCTCGTGTTGTGTTGTTTTAAACTTGTGAAAATATTTTCTAGTTAATCAATGTTGTCGTTGCCGACTTTGTCGTCCTCATTTCCATCCTTTCCGTACCATTAGCATAGCTGCTTGGTCTCAACAATACCCTTGTGCACTGAATCGACTGAAAAGGATCAAACTTTACTTTGCGGCAGACAATTTCAATTGGCATAACAGTGAAATTATACTTAAAAACAATGAAAGGTTCCAACCGGACAAAAGGCACAATGAAAGTTAATCGTGGGTTGCTTTACCATGGTACACTTGATCACAATGAAAATATGGGCACATGAATTTCAATTTGAAGTATAAAACTACAATTACAACTGCTTTGTATATGAACTTATTGGGATATTCGTCTATTAAATAATTTGAAGAAAGTACTCTGTTAAATAAGGAGAATGAGCGGCTACTTCAGTTTAACAGAGATGCTCCTTAGGCGAAGTAACAGATAAGACCCAATAATTAACCCACTGTACCTACAGAACTGCAGCTTTGCACTGAGACAGTGAAATATTCTGCTGAATTCAGAAGTCCAAACATGCAACTGAATTAAATTGAGGTGACTGGGTATACATGATATTCAAAGACAACTCATCTGTATGTAGTTAAATCAACATATGGGAAATCAAAGAACGTGTTCCACTTCACCAAAATAGATTTGATTCTTACAGATTTAAGTACCATTCATAATTTTCTAGTCAAATGCAGCAACTTTAAGCTTCTATTTCAATTCAGATGGGGTTGAAGATCTGAAAACTGCTCGAAGATTCGAGAAGATAGAGAAAATGGAGCTCAATTCTATGACATTTTTACACTTAGTCAACTTAATCAACTCGTGGGCTATACAAACGGTAAACTAAATACTTCCAACCACACGAACGGTAAAATAAATGCTTCCAAATGCAGCAACTTTAAGCTTCTATTTCAATTCAGATGGGGTTGAAGCTCTGAAAACTGCTCGAAGATTCGAGAAGATAGAGAAAATGGAGCTCAATTCTATGACATTTTACACTTAGTCAACTTAATCAACTCGTGGGCTATACAAACGCTAAACTAAATACTTCCAACCACACGAACGGTAAAATAAATGCTTCCAACCAATAATATACAGTTGTCGTTTTAAAGAGGACTCGCGATTTATGAATCTTAAGTTTCTCTTTGAGACAACAGCCATTGAGACACAACCAGTATGAGAACACAGAATTGATTTCAAAATAGCCTAAGGAACAATGGCTGGTTTGAGGCTGAAATTATGAGCTTTGGCAAAATCATAACACCTTTATGAAACACTCAGTTGCCTTGTGACAAATGTAGAATGATTTATATAAAAAACTATGCTTCTGTTCTTTCGCTTAGACCAATCCTACGGTATCTCCACGTAATCACTCAACAGTAGTGCCTGATTTGGTGCGTGTAATACACTGATATGTACAAGATAATACAAATTCATACGAGACTGTAAGATGAAAAAAAAACTCACACACTCTAAGATGTAAGTATGCCTAACCTGTTTTTACAACAACTTCTACTCATGGGGACGCGTCAGAATGGGGAGTTTACTGTAGAGCTAAGGCTAATTTGGAAGTTTTCTTGACCAACCAGCGAGTTCAATGCATGCTCTCTGATTCAAATCTTTTGTTCAGGTCAGGGAATTGTCCACGACCTTAAACTAGTTTTACTGAATCATGAGCCCAGTTTCTTGATGACATTGCTCTTACCTGCAGTTTAAGCAAGTACTCCTTACCAGCCTGAGATAACTAAAAGATCGCCTCAAATTATTTTCAAAATTATTGATCGAACTCTCATAATACACCGTCGACAAAGAGATAAACAACTTGCAAAAGGCTTTAGGTTCTTAATTAATTTTTTGACCAATCCTTTCCTAGTTCTTTCGGCCCATGATCCTTCAAGGGCTATGCGCATGCGCCGTTCTATAAATAGTGAAGTGTCGCGTGTACGTGATCATGAAAAACGTGCGTTTTATAAATTCAAGAGTTAGAGGTCACGCTGTTTATGTTGCACCTCTCACGTGCCGTTTTGCAATAGTGCAATCCTCGAACCTTCAAAGGAAACGGAAATAATGGTTTTAAGAATCGTATAGGTCGAGAAATGGGGCTAAAATTTCTTTGTTCGACTGAGGTTAGGGAAATGACTCTTGGTTCGACTCAGCGGGTGGTGAAGAAAGGTCAAAGAAATCGAAGGTTCGAGAAATTCGGGATTCCTCTGTACCTCTACCGCGCAACAGAGGAAAGTTAATTCAATACAGAAGCTTTAGTATATCGCAAGCTGCGAAGACTAAGTTCGAGTTAAGCATTACATCTACCATCCACAGAATTTAATAATTTGAGAGCCTATGCTACTACATTCATTAAGCTCAGAAAAGACTGCGCCTTGTGATCGACAGATCACGTTTTCCTGAACAATAACATCGGGAAAAGCAATCAAGCAAAATATGAAAGAAAATAATAAAAATAAACAAAGCAATTAATCAAGGAAAGCTTTCAGAGAATAATGGAATCCATTGCTTTTTGCATGGAAGGGCCTTCTAAGCGTAAGTGACATAGTGATGAAATGGGCTCAACAGTTCAACAACATTTTTTCTAGAAATTAAGGTGCTTTTATTCTGCAATTGCTATCGGTGGGGGGGGGGGGGGGGGAGGTGTACTTCCTATACCCGAGGGGGAACCTGTCAAGGCTGAAAGCATAAAAGTGTAGGAAGTGAACAAAATTAAATCATAAAAATCGATCGAAAAGAACCTTAATTTAGGATTTTAAAAAAGGATTTCAAATATATCATGTAACCAATGAAGTGTAAGGCCTTTTCTTGGGTTGAAGTTAAGGTTTTTGAGATTTCTTCCAGAAGAAACTTCCTGGTTGACCGTTTTTGACACAGCTATTTACATGACTTTTTAAAAACTTTTCCCCCCGGTTCCCATAATCAATCAATAAAAAAGGGCTGGGGGTCCTCTCAATTGATCAAACACAAAGGCACACGTAGTAGTCTGCACTAGTCACGAAAGCAACTTTGAACTGAAGGTATATCTGATATTTTAGACGTCAAGGGGCAGTGTTTGGTTGATGCGCGCATGCGCGCTCGTAGTCTACTTGATCGCTGTGCACATTACAG
>JAHPZR010008927.1:0-5000 GCA_019787425.1 Platygyra sinensis | reverse complement strand
AGCTAATTCCCTACTGAATTTTGGAACGGCCAGTTGACCAGATATTAGTGATTTGCTTTTGTTTTATTATTCTTACTGATCGTGAAAGACGCTGCCTGACTGTTTTTAGCTTCAACCAGCTTGTTTCAGTGTGCAACCGTTTTGACGCTCACAACCGCAGGTATTTTTCCGTGTTTCGGACCGGCTTGGACCGATTACATCGTCGTGTTAGGTTATGGTCGTGCGTGCTGATTATGCTGTCGATAGAAAGCGCTGTATGTTGCAGTCAGTCAGTTGTAGAAAGGGAAAAGGACTAGTGAGCTTTAGTTCATGAAGGTTATTTTATTTTTCAATTCAGCATTCGCAGTTGTGATATACAGTACTTGGTGTTTAGGTTGGCCTAAGCATAGTTAAGAGCCACTCAATAGGTTAGAGCGCTTTAGTAAAGAAAGGTTTTATTCCCCTTCTTTGGCCTTGACCGTGCACAAACCACAATAGTTGTCTATAACTGACTGAGGAACTAAACAAAAGAAACATTTCGGTTACGTAATCATGCATAGTGTATGACGATACTGAAAAATGGTTATCCACGGTCATAAATCTTGGAATCTTTGTTTGCTTCTTTGGTGTTTGCTGTTCCATTCCTCTTTGTTAACTATGTGGAGAAATATACCCATTTAAAGGAAAACTAAACTAAATGAATTGGGCCTCAATTCTTCATATAGAGCTAGTAGAGAATTAAATGTTTTATTTTGTGCTTATGCGCGCACCATGCATGAATTACGTAACTGAAATGTTTTCATTGGTTAGTTCCCCAGTTAAACGTAAACAACTATTGTGTTTTGTGCAGGGTCAAGGCCAAAAAACAGAACAATATCATACAAAGAACTTTATCGGATTTCATAACCATTCCTTTCTATTAAGGTCTTTTAACCTTCGTTTGATGCTGAGAATAAGTAAAGAAAACAAACTATAATGGCACAGGTAAAGCTTCACGCCACTTGTGACACGATGTGATCACGTGCATCAGCTATTTCTGGGGCTTGGCAAGTTTCCCGATATTTTTTCTAGCGGAATTTTGCTCTTGCTCCCGTTGCCACGTGATTTAGAAATAACAATGAGAAAGTGAGTCAAAACTCCCAGTAAAGCAGTCACTATTTTAAAGTTTGCACTTTTTCTGTCACTAGAAAGTTTTTAGCGGAAAACTGGGGGCTCGTGGATCACAAATGTTATGAATCCATCGGGAGTGGGTGAGGTAGGTGTCGTTTATTTTAGGTAATTATGCATATCAGTATTGTGCACGCGATTGCGAATATTGTCATACTCCGGTTGTAAGAAAAAAAGCGTAACGGCGTGAAAGATAAAGGTAAATGAAGACGGTGACTCCACGCAAGACTGTGTTTGAGTATACAGCTGTTTTGACAAAGGTTGTCTCACAAAAGCCTAAAAGTGAATGCGACAATGTTGAAAGGTATTATGGGTAACGATGGTGTTGCACTTGATTATTGAAACCCAAGGTATGTCGGCGTTAGAGAAAGAAGCAGCACAAACACGTGTATTCATGCCTTCTGATAAAGAATGCCAAACTATTACTACCCATAATACCAATCGGCATTGTCGGGTGCGCTTTTTGTGCTGTTGTGGGACAGCCTTCGCCGAAGCAACTGTATACCGCGTACTCTTACAGAGAGCTACAGTTGCTGAGAGCTAACCACTTTCGCTAACCACTGTCGAATTCCTGGATAACATTTGGGTCTAAAAACAGTCTCTAGAAGGGCGCTAGTATTTCTTGGGAAGAGATTTTACATGTGTAGAAATATTTAGATTGACTGGATTTAACGAGGATTGTTCGGAGTGCAGAGTAAAAACTTCCAAACACTCTGTTAATTATGTGATTGGAGGCTTTTATTTTGGAAACTGAACTCTCTGTAGAAATATTTAGATTGACTGGATTTAACGAGGATTGTTCAGAGTGCAGAGTAAAAACTTCCAAACACTCTGTTAATTAGTGTGATTGGAGGCTTTTATTTTGGAAACTGAACTCTCAAAATGGACTCTCCATACGTACTCCCGGAATTGTCTTGTCAGTGAATATGTCTGACTGGCATTAGTGTAATATCTAACTCAGCAATTGAGTGAGTATTTTTTGTACATTTGATCAAGATTCAGAAAAAATGGATTTCTAGTTTTATCTACGTACCTGTTGTATTAACGAACTCGTTTTTAACCAGTAAAATTATTTGGCAAGTTTTTTTTATTGTCAGTATGTGCATGTATTTCTCTTTTTCTTTGTTATCATTAATTCGTAACTGGACTTCTTGCCACGTAATTTCTATTATATTGCTTCGTGGTCGTCGGTTAGTCACTCGCCTTGGGACAACACGGTGATATGTGTGGACGCGAATGTAATCAAGCACAGCTTTCTGCATTAGGCACTGTGCAATCATTGTCAGAGGGAGGGGGGGGAGAGGCTGAAAAAGTAGTGGGGAGCCAGGTAAACTCATACCCTAATGGGAGAAGAGCAATATGTAAATTTCTCTATGATAAGCAGGTGGGGCGGATTTATTTTCTTATAATAACTCAGATTTTTACATCTGGACTAGCTGCTGTTAGGAATATTTTGTATATCCTTAATTCTGGATTTATCTTAGCGAATATAGTAATTAAACGTAGTAATGTTTTTTTTTTTTTAATTAATCACGCGTTTTTGGTCACAAGCCCCTGGTTCGGGAGATTGGGCAACCAGTCTCTACGTTTACGAGTGAAAATTAAGTTACCTCACTTGCCTCACTCTACCTTATGGGCAAGCAGACTCAAAGGTTCGAATACCGCTTATGTTTCACCAAGACTGATACTCAGTTCTTTCTGGAACTGATTTAATATGGCCAAAACAAGATTTACTTGTCATCAGAAATTTAGCAAAGAATTAACAGTAATTAGTACCAGGACCACGAGCAATTCACCATCTAACTGGTCACATTACAGTATAGCTTATGATTAACACAACATGGGTGGATCTAGGACCTCAAGAACAGGGTGTTCAATTATTTCAAGAACTAACCTTCAGAGGGATTGTCCCCTCCATAACAATTAATATTACATGTATAGAAATTTTCAGTATAAAAGGAGTGTCAGATCAGCCTCATGAAACCCCGACATGGTCATAACTTATAAACCGACACTGCAGGTAACAAGTGGAATCTAGATGATAAGGTCTAAGAGTATCAAAATGCGACATGGTTTTGTTGATGTTTGAGAATTCTAAGATTAAAACTCTTCAACTGACTTTTCAGCTTCTCCATAAAGGATTTTGAGTTACACAGGTCTCCTAAACAAGCTTTATTGGTGCTAGACGTGAACAAACCAGGTCTTTTTGGATCGATCAACACTCCGTACATCTCCGGCTCCAGCATATTCACCATCAGGTGTCTCCTGAGTGGAACAAAAATAACACAAGCTCTAATCTTTCTATTCTCTTTAGCAACCTTTTTCGTGTTCCGCCTTTCCTTCTGTCTCCCTTCTTCCTCTTCGGTACACTTTTATACATTGCATGGTTTTAAAGCCAACGGAATAAGTACATATATAATTGTTTTTACGCAGTTTCAAAGTTCTCGATCAGTTGAGCAATGTTCTTCTGAACGCCAGTTGTTATTGAGTGCGGAGTGTCTGATTTATACGTGACGGTAAGGCCAACAGTCATTAAAAAAACATGGAGTCGACTCAAGGACCTTTGCTACAGAAACTCAGTGCTTCAACAAGCCAATCGGAAGGGTACAGAATCAGAGATAAGAAATAAAGTAAATAGGTGCCTATGACTTTAAAGCAAATTTTTATTGAGTTTTTCATAACACTTACATCATACGTACATATGTATAAAAATAAAAATTTGGATAAATCTCTTCTTTGTTTACAAATATAAAAAATATATATATACTCTGTTTACTTAGCCTTTGGCTATTTATTTATTTATTTTATGACGATTTATTTAGCGAAAATATTTCCTAAAACATTGCAACTTTGACCACTAATATATCTTAATAAAAAAATAGCTGTACAGTGTATGCGTGTAAGTTGCGTAACAAAATTTGATAATAATTTATTAACAGTCTTTTTTAATTCATTGTCAACTGATTATCAGGCCTGGCTTCGTCTAGATCCATTGGTTGTCCGAGTTCTTGTTTTATCGCCGTGCTTCCTCTCTGGTTCTTGAAATGACTCCTTTTTTCGTCAGAATTGCTTCGCTTTTGCTTCAACTGGTTTCTTTGATAATCAGTCGAAATTGTCCACATCGACTTGTATGGTCGCTTTGGGTCTGGGACGCGGATGAATCGCTTTCTGAGTGATAAAGTATGGCGGACAGCGTTCTGTTGAGAGATGATAAATACGCTTTATTTAACGACTCAGAAGCAAATCTAGAGTGGAACTCTCTGATCTAACCATCAACAGGCTAATGATATGTATCAATAGAAGGGTCAAGTTGAATAAGGAGAAAAACGAGTAAGATTTTTTTAGAGAAAAAAATGACGGTACAAATAAACTGAATATCATCTAATTTCTCAAAATATCTTCAGGCGGGGCTTCTGCTCTACGTCGATATCAACTGCCCAGCTCAGTGGCTTATTTTACCCCGTAACTGAGGCTTGCTTCGTAGTTTGACGTTTTCACTTAACGCGTATAGGTCGTAACATAAACAGCTTTCTTGAATCATTTTCGTGTACTGAATTAAAGCTTGGCAGTTCTTCCGCAGCTGGACAACACTAAACAACACGATAACAACATTTCAGACCTTCCTTTAAACAAATCCGTCTTGGACAAAGCTGAAACACCAAAGTGTTCTGTACCGATCCTAAATTAGAATTTGTCCGGCTCCTGACATATATATATATATATATATAACTAAACTAATAATGATCGATGGTAGTAAAATTTCAGTTCGTCGTTTTATTGCTACAACGCTGTTTCGTATGGTCGAAGAACAACCACACTCATCAGGCCTGCTGAGTGTGGTTGTTCTTCGACCA
>JAHPZR010008925.1:22500-27666 GCA_019787425.1 Platygyra sinensis | reverse complement strand
CCCGAGATCCTTTTTGCCAGCACTAAAGATTTGTGATCTCTGCCTCATTTCAGCTCCCAGTCTTCCCAGTTACTCGCTGATGCAATATAGTTGAACCTCGCTGTTTTAAACTCTCAGGAGAAGCGAAAAATACTTCGAAATAGCAGATAGTAAATAAGTGAAAGGCAAATCCAATGGTTTTGAGTTCGAAATAACGTGAATGCGAAATAACCGAGAGCGGATTCGAACTAGCGGGATTCAACTGTATATTGCCTAAGGTAATCAATGACCGTCTTATCATAGTGGCGAGGGATTCAGTGTTGCGGAAAGTCTGATTGTTAATTTGTTTCTCATTTATTAGGGTGACATCGGAGAAGAGGGCCCGAGAGGGTCGAGAGGACCAAAAGGCCCGAGGGTAAGTACAGTCATTATTGCATTTTCCCAATAGATTCCAGCTTCGAAAATTAAAAAAAAAACCCTTCTTTATAATGCAGAATAATACATAATTCACCTTAGCCAAGACAAACCAAGGCCTAAGTATAAAAACTAGGACCCCCCCCCCCCCCCCGCCCCCCTCCCCCGATTATGGTATAATTGGCGGGGGCAGGGGAGGGTAATATCACTGCCGTTTAATGGTACCCTTACTGATGCCTTTGTCTGTACATGTACATTTTACTTAGGGAGTCAAAGGCGAAGTTGGTCCCGGGGGTCCACCAGGCGTCCAGGGGGTACAGGTACGTACTGACCTCTTGCTGTTCCCGTAACACTGACATTCAGATATATGTATCTTCATACTGTCGTTATGCAAGAAGAACAGTTTTACTTATTTATCTTTCTTTTTATTTCTCTGGTTTTGTCAACAGGGCAGATCTGGCGGACCTGTAAGTGTGTTTCATTGTGCTGTTTCTAAATAAAGAGAGTTTCGATTGCATGGTGTTGATAAAATAAAATGGTATTTTTGGACAACCGATTTTCTCCGCCAAGGTTGTAGAACAGTTACATGCGGTGGAGATTCGTAGTCGTGTCGGTGGATTCTTCTATATGAGCTTCTCTTCTCTTTTTGGTATAGCTAGTAATTTGTTTCGCTCTTACGCAGATATAACTATCGCTATTTTGTTTTTCCAAAGAAAACAAACAGTCAGCAGTCCTATAATGATTTTCCGTTGTAGCTAATAATCTGTGAAACATAACTTACATGATTGTATTCACCTCTCATTCATCATATAATTACGTTGTTTCCTTTAGGGTTCCAAAGGACCTGGTGTAAGTACTTCTTTCTTAGTCAGTATCAACCATATATTTTGTATACACCAAATTAGTTTTTTTCATATACACCGTGCGTTTCTTTCATTCTTTGATAACTCCCGTGTAGTTTAGAAACTTGCAATGTGGATGCTAAGAAAAGGCGTCTACTCTTAAAGCTGGTTTTCACTAACACGTAAGCATATTGGAAATTTCCCTAATAAAAAGTGGTAATCAACAACATTTTACTGTTTCTGCGTATGTCGGCTTATGCTTATACTTATGCTGATGCGCTAGTGAGAACCAGCCTTTAATGCATTAGGTCAGTGCCCAAAGAAAACTTTCTTCCATCACGGCAGTCTTTCTTTATCCCGATCCTCTCTCGTATTGTACTTAACTTCAAGACCACATGGCATTAGCAACCCATAGGTATAGCCTGGTTTCAGTTTTCTCGTAAATAGTTATTATAGCCCAATGAAAACTCTTTTTCTTTTCTTTGTTTTCGCTACAGGGCGATCAAGGTATCAAGGTAAGTCATATTCCAGAAGCTGTACAACTGTGTTGTAATTATTTTCTTAAGACTTCACCGCTGGCAGTCGAGGACTTCACTAATGGCCTTTAATTAAGGCAAAGATTTTATCTTTGACAGTAAGCCATCAGTTAATTGTCAATTGGCCTACCATCCAACATAGGAGGTGGAGAAGAAATACTCCAAGTTGTTTAATGCTACAGAAATGCTACAACCGCAGTACAAATATGAATTATTTCATATATACTTTCCATCATTTCACTGCACGGGAAAATATGAACTCAATAAATTGACCTCGCTCCCAATGTGTGGCTTCATAGCTCAGTTGGTAGAGCATCGCACCGGTATCGCGGAGGTCACGGGTTCGAATCCCGTTGAAGCCCTGATTTTTTCAGGCTTCTTCTTTCCAATTGCTTAAATTGGAAAATTTACTGCGATGATCACTCTTCACATACAAGGATAAGCTTCAGCTGCAGGGATGACTGACTTGATTCGACGCAGACTCTTAGTTCATTTGCGCTACTGCTAAACAACTTCGGCTTTGAACTGTTAAAATCGCTTGATCAGACATCTGGATTTAGTACTTTATTCCAGATATCGAATATGCTTCTGCATCCAGTCTTCATCAGTTTGGGATTTATACTTTACCTTTTTATTGTACATGCACATGGACGACTTTGGATTCTGTTTTTGCTTTTTGGTGCACGTAAGTTGATTTGCTTACTTTCTTTTAGTAACCTCGTTGCCTTTGTTTGTTTTAGGGAAGATCAGGTGCACCGGTAAGTACTGTTTTTATTTTGTTTGTTTTCTCAAGTCATGTTATCTCAGTTATGAGAGTGTAGTACACCGAGTCATAGCCAAGAGGCCCAACTCTCTTAAGCCCCGGAACTTTTCGAACACTCAAAGCCATTTTAGTTCATCTGTGTCTTAAAACAGACATATGTATACGCCCTAAACGTTTGAAGGGAACCTCTGATTATATTACGAATATGTGAATAAAAAAGTTCTGTAATCATAAGGTTTAAAATTGGGCAACGGCTTTTCTGGTGCGAAAACTTTTCGGGGCCTTTGAGAAACGGGCCTGTTCGACAGAGACGACTAGAGCGCTGTGGATGCCCTACGATCCTTAACGGAGCGAGGGGAATAAGAGACACCGAGTCAACGAAGCCTCGCAGAATGAGGAAGCGCTATACGTACTACCAAAGTACCTAGCGAAATAATTTAAATAATAGGTAACAAGAGAGAAAAGAAAATGTATTAATTTTTCTGGTGGTTGGCCAGTCCTGGCTTGCACGTGATTGGTTTAAACAGGGAAACCAATCCCGACACGTCAAGGTGTTTGTATAATTAACTTGCTATAACAAGTTGGTGACTCTCCTCTTAGGTGAATAACAACCCTTTGGATGGTTAAAAGGAATGTTGACGTTATTACTGTTGCTGTATTGTTATTTAATATGTTTGTTTTTGTTTTATCATTAGGGTCCTCCAGGCCCTCCCGGCGAACCCGGAGCGGTAAGAACTGAGTAGTTGAGTGTGGTGCTGTGCATGCGCAGTCCTGCGAGTTACAAATAGCCTGTTCATTTAAGGAGAGTGCGAGATTTAAACATTTGACATTGAAAATGTGAACTTTCCACCGTACACTTCCATCAATAAACAGTCAGAACGGTGCCACTGCTTAGGTGCAAAGTTATTAGATTCAGTTAAAGTGAAAGTTACGTTTGAGCAGAATAAAAGTGGATGACTGAGACTTAATGATCAGCATTGTCACTTTGTTTCTACTTCGACACTGCTCATCCTCTTCATGGTAGCCATCTGAAAAGAGCTCAATGAAGTTATTTTGAGTTATTTTTGCCGCCTATAAAATTACCTTGAAATTGAAGGAAACCTGAAAATATTATTTTACTAAGATATAAAAGCTTTTCAGAGATACTTATAAACCGTAAATGAACATGGATGGCAAGGGATGGAGAAGATTAACTTAGATTACAAACAACGCAACTTGAAAAATGTAGCCTAAACTTTTCAAGATGTGCAAGTCGTGACACTTCTCCTCTATACTGAGTTGAACTCTGACTAAACATTTATCTCTCTTGATTTCTTTCTTTTCAAGGTTGGTGGGTTATTTGGGGTAAGTTTATTTTAATACGGCAATTTTTTTATATCACATATTTGTTTGGTTATGTTTTGATACCGTTGAAGAACTGAGACGTATATCACTGTGTATTCTCTTGTAGCAACCTGCACGAAGAAAACGACGATCCGTTTCCAATGAAGTGGACGACCAGGTACGCTGACTCACAGATTAATTTTCAAACATCAATGGAAAATTCAGAAGCATTTCAGATCACTTTACAGTATCTGCAAGGCCGCTGGGGAGATCGTCTTCAGAAACGTTCATAATATTTCCTCGGAAGTAGTATAGGCGGAATATTCAAAACCGCCAAATTCCGGTTATAATCCCCCCCCCCCCACCCCCCTGCTGCGCAGTTCGAGCTATTCGCTGTAGCTGAAAAGCTATTCCAGTTAAAAGACTCCTAGTTTTTAAGTCCCCCTTCCCTCCTCTCCTCAAAAGAATAAGCCATAAGCCCAGGTATGTGCTCTTGCTCTCGACCGAACTCATGTGAGCAATACCGTAGAATTCCGAAAGTAACGGCCCCCGTTACTTTCGAATTTTGCAGGCAAAAGGGGCCGCTACTTTCGGGTAGTCGTTACTTTCGGGTAGCCGTTATTTTCGGACAGGTAAAAAACGTTTGTAACTCGAAACGGTCTCAGACAAAGAGGGCGCGTATTATGAAATTTAAAAGTCGTTCCATTTAGGCATATTCCTAAAATGTAACGTAACCAGATGAACAAACAGTAAACAAAACAGACTAGCTTAAGCGGTACGCTATACATACACGATTACTAAAACTGTACAGTACATTTTGACTCTTCACTGACAAATTAATTTCAATAAAGTATTGCAGTGTTCATAAGTTTCACTCACAGATTAAATCATGCACAAACCGATTCTTTAAACGTTCTTTAGTCAAGCATGTGCATGTTCTCCAAGATAATCTGAGAATTTTTCCAAGTTCTAGTTTTCTTATCTGTATACATTGAAAGATAATCTCGGTTTCATGACAAACGTTGGTGTTTTTCTTGTTTAAGTTACTTCCCAAAGAAGAGATATTATTTGTATTTCTCTCTTTCCAGTTGAATATGTCACAGTACTTCTTAAGATCGCTTTGTAAGCCGACGGAAAGTAATGCTTGAAGTGAACATCAAATACAGCAGTCACAACAGTGTTTTGTGACCGTTTTGGGGTAATTTTTTAAAATGCCGTTAATTTCGGGGGGTCGTTACTTTCGGGGGGACCGTTACTTTCGGGATTTAATGGAGGGGCAAAAAATTAACGTTACTTTCGGGTAGCCGTT